>JASDQU010739219.1:37992-56824 GCA_032191745.1 Picea mariana | reverse complement strand
GCAGGAGAGTGCATGAAATGCATGCTACATCCATTAGCATGTATCATATGGATCTTAAAGACAGAATTTTTGAGGCTGCAAAAGTTGATTTGCAATACATGGAATCGGTAACAAATTGCAGCAAGGTAAAATGTAGTAGAAAGATGAAAATTATGAATTGGGAATTGATGGAATTCTCTTGTACAAAAATGGAGTTTATGTACCCAATTCTCTTGAATTGAGGAGTGTGATTTTAAAATAAATGCATAATGTGCCTTATGTAGGACACCCAGGATATCATAAAATAGTTTCAGCAGTCAAGAGCCAATATTATTGGCCAGGACTAAAGAGGGAGATTGTTGAATACATAGCTAAATTCTTGGAGTGTCAAAGGTTTAGGGTTGAGAATAGGCACCCAGCTGGGTTACTTCATCCATTACCCATTCCTCAGTGGAAGTGGGAAGTGGTGAAAATGGATTTCATCACAGGATTTCCCAAAACAAGTAATTAACATGATGCAAACATAGTGGTGGTGGACAAACTTACTAAAGCTTCCCATTTCATTCCTATGAAGGTTAATCACAAGGCAACCATTGTTGTTGATATTTATATGAGGGAAGTAGCATGCTTGCATGGAATTCTAAAGACAATTGTGTTTGACAGAGACCCAAATTTTACCTCAAAGTTTTGGAGAGGATTATTCAAAGGGTTCGGAACAAATCTGAACTTTAGCACAGCCTATCATCATGAGTCTGATAGGAAAACAGAAAGGGTGAACTAAGTGATAGAGGATATGTTAAGGATGTATGTGATGGACAAACCATCTAAATGGCAAGATTATCTACACTTGGTAGAATTTTCTTACAATAATGGGTATCAAGCATCACTAAAGATGAGCCTGTTTGAGGCACTTTATGGCAAAAAGTACAACACCCCAATAAGCTTGGACAACCCATCTAATAGAGAAATAATTGGGCCAGAGTTGCTTAAGGAAATGGAAGAGAAAATGTTGAAGATTAAACAACATTTGAAGGTTGTCCAAGATAGGCAGAAAAGATATGCTGAAAAGAACAAAACTCACATGGAATTTAAAGTGGGTGATCATGTTTTCTTGAAGGTGAAAGCCAACAAAAGTTCCATGAAGTTGGGAAACTGTTCCAAGTTGTCAGCCAGATATTGTGGGTCATTTGAAATCCTAGAGACGATCGGTCCAATAGCTTATATGCTTGCATTGCATGTCTATACATAATGTATTTCATGTGTCTTTGCTTAAGAAATACATATGTGATGCTAATCATGTTATTGATTTGAATGTGATTCAGGTGGAGCAAGAAAGCACTTTTCAAGTGCATCTAGTACGCATTCTGGACCAGAAAATCAAACAGCTCTGGGATCAAGCCATAGGGATTGTAAAGGTTCAATGGACTTGATATGGTCCTGAGGACGCAACATGGGAGCATGAAGATGCTATGCGGGAAAAATACCCACATCTTTTTGAATATTTTGAAAATCTTGTTGATATTATGTAAATGAGTTGCACTGAGGACAGTGCAAAAATAAAGGGAGGGGATTGTAATATCCCAAGTTTGAGCCCCTGTGAAATGTATTGATCTTTGAAGGCTAGTGATCCAAGTAATTATAAGCTGGTAGGATTATGTGTTTATTAGTCCAGAGAGCTTATATGCTAAGGCCAGTGGACTTGATTTTGTATATGTAATTATGTAGATTATTAATAAAATACATCGTTGCGTGTAGACCGACCACGAAGAAATATTTATGGGGGAATAAGATTCATTGGGTAGGGAAAGGGATGGGTTTGAGAGGCTAGGAAAGAGGGGATAAGCTTGAGGGTTTAACCCAAGGGAATATTATAATGTATTATTGAAAAGTACTAAAGTTGAGAAATAAACCCAGTTATCCTAAGTTCCTTTGGGCAGAGGAACAAACTCCAAGTGGAGAGGAGCATTCTCCTGGAGAGCCAAGTGTCACCCAGGATGAAAGTAGATTTATGTGGGAAGTTCCATCGTTGTTGGGGTTCATGAACCATTCTAACCACATTCCTGAGGAGTTAACTCTCACCATTTGTGTCTCTCTCTCGATCCTGCAGGATGACCATTCTCACCATTTTTTTTTCTTGCTCGCTCTCAGCATTCTTATCAGCTTGGCAATTCTAGTTTTCCCCATAAGTTCATCCTAAGGGTTCTAGCCATCCCTTATGCAGTTCACGCACAAACTGAACAAGCATGCAGCCAAATTCATTTTCACCTTTGTGAACCCTATAATTTGTTGAGTCGTCCCCTTGACTTACCTAATTTTGGTGGTTGTGGAATGAAGAGGCGAGTTTTTAGGCTCGTGGTTGAAGAAGCAAGTTGTCAGGACCATGGTTGAAGAAGAAAGTTGTCAAGCCTATGAGAAACTCTCTCCAAGAGAGAGAGTTTGTTGGGAAGTGATTTATTTTGGAGGGAGTCCAGCACCAGCTATGGATCTTTGAGAATTCCTGATTCGGCATGTTGTTGAAGCCCTGGAAGGGAAGTGGAGTAGCTGATGGACTATGGAATAGTGAAGGTGCATATTCCTGGGGTGGGACAAGCATGTGGGGAATGAGAGTCTGTGAGCAATGGGTGTAAGTAGGATCCTTGGAAAGAATCCTTCCAGTTTCATTGTGCAGGTTCTCGTAGCCTCATCCTAGGTCTAAGATTCCTTTTCCCTGGGTGGAGTTTAGTCCCACCTCAGGGGTGACCCATTGTTGAACGTGATGAGCAGCATGGTCTAAGGCTGGGAGGTTTGTGGAAGGTCTGCATGCATTTGGTGTTCATATATTAAAATATAAGTACCAAATCTTTGTTCTCGGTATGATGTTTATCTTGTACATGTATTATAATGTTATCAGAATTGTATGGGCTTATTTCATGTATGCATTACTATCGCTTCAACATGAATATGTGTATGAACAAAATGTTGTATCTATTTAAAATTTCATCATATATGTGTGTGTGTGTGTGGGTGTGTGTATAAGAGCATAGAATTAAAAGATGTAGTCATTAGGTAGTGTTTCCCAGCAGAGTTTTGGTGGCTAGGGACGATACAAAATGGTATCAGAGAAGGAAGATCTTTCCACTGTGGCGTTTCCCGGCCTGTTGGGTGGCTAGGGACGTCACAACCACTAGAAGTAAATTCCAGGATTAATATAATTCTTCAAGATTAGTCTCCTTCCCTAGAAGGTGCAGGTACTCCTAGTTATTTCTAACAATCCATTGCAAGTGGTAATCCACTTGCGACACAACCACCATTAGATCCAACTACTATGAGTAGATATTTGTCTTCTTGGGATACACCTCAACTTTTGCAGCTTTTGAGGACTTTTGTAGATTAGCTAGAATGAATATTTTCTATTGTAACACTGGCAAATGAATACTTAGTAAAAAAACCTGACGATTTGAAAGAGAGGCTTACTTCAGCTAACACAACAACAACTTACAAACAAGCCATGTGAGAAATCGTTGAGTCCATCGTTGAAGCAGTGTCTAGCAGGCCCAATGACACTTGGCATACCTTTTGTAAGTCAGTGCCTCACCTCCCACAAGACCCTGACTAGGTTACACCAGTAGCCATAGTTGAGATTGTCATTGAGGCATGGACCCATGTAGCAGATAAGACTCACAATCTTCAGCAACAATTGGAGGCTATTCGGTTAAATGAACGAGAGAATCCCAAGGATATGTTGGAGAAAATATCAAAAGTTGTTGCAGAGGGCAATGTTGTGTGCATTTATTTACATCAATGAGCTACAAAATGTATTCAACTCTTAGAGCTAGTTAACGACTGGGTTGTTCTACTGGAGCATCACCCTAAACCAATGGAGGACCTATGAGCCCAAATCTGATAAATGAACTAGGAGGTGAAGTTGACCATCGATCCCATTGAGAAGAGTGCTAAATTTTTATAAATCCAACAAGTCAATGAACACATGGATGCTTTGTATGACACCAATTAGGTTGCGAAGAAGGAACTTTGCGAGTTCAAGCTTGACACAATGGTAGAATATGAATGGAAAACATTGATGGATACAAAGCCCTTAGTCCTAGATGTCAATGCAGGACAAGAATTCATTGTAGGAGCATCGATCTAGCTATGAAAGCAAGAGAATTTATTTGGTTGAGAAAGTGGGAAGATCGTGTCAATTAGTACGATAGTTTCAGGCATCAGGCAATCCAAGTCATCTCTTAATTAGACCCTCCATTTGAGGGAGGCTAGAGAGAAGAGATGAATATTTGACTCGGGATGATTCAAGGTTTGTGGTGGGGGCCTGCTAGACCCTCCATTTTTGGAGAAGACTCAATTTTTTTCTGAAATATCATGGTATTGTGGGAAAAGAAGAGAAAACTAGTGAAAGGCTACGACTAGCGGAAAATAGAGAAATGTAGTGGAAATCCAATGAAAATTAATACGTCAAAATTAAAGTATGAAAATAATACATGAGACAGCTAGATGGAATAGTTGAAGAATCTAGAACATTCAAGAGAATGCAAGAAGAAGGAAGAATCAAGAAAGCACAACACCAAAATGAAGAAAGAAATAAGCCCACGGAAAAACCTGATATCGAGGATTTATGTAATGTGTTGGGGTTAAGTTAGTTGAGGATTAGTTGGTTGATGAGTAATTCTATTTTTTATGTGAATCGTTATCATTCTTGTGAAATTTTTTTCTTGCTAGCTATTGATTGTTGTATTGATTTCAGAGGTATGAATATTGTAAATGTTTTTTGTGATCATACCAACTGTCAGAAACCATGTACTAAGTTTATAGTTGATATGCTCTTCTATGTACAAGATGGAAATGAAAATCTATATTAGATGTTTTGAAATGGTATTAATATAAGAGATGATTGGACCCCTAAAATTTTGATAAATGGTGTATGTATCTTGATGAATTTTGTATGCTTCTTTTGCGTAAGTCGTTGTTATGCATATTGGATATCTTCACTGTGTACATGTCATTGTTGATCTGTTTGGTTACTTTACTTTCTGTAGATATATTCATGTATGAAGTAGGCACCATTGTATGTTCTATGCAAATCCATTTAGATTTTGTCTGCCCTTTTTACCATCCCATCCCCATGATTGATTAGTTGGGTTTTTTTCTTCCCACCACTGGATTCTCTTCATCCTTGTTCCATTTCACATAAATCTCGAAAGTGCTTTAGTTGAGACATCCTTCCCTTGCGAAAGGTTAAATATGTCAGTGCTCTAGATTGTAGTGGTGCCTTTGTTGGAAAATTCTGAGAACTCTAGTCTCCAATCAATTTCCAACATGCATATCCCCCATCTGTCAGGGGTTCGAGCGCTGGAGAGGTAAATGATAGGTTACCTAGTATTGTTGCTAGAGGAGTGCATTCTTAAAGAGGAATGGTGACCATACTTGTGTTATGGTTTGATACCACTCTGTTTATTTCATATTGATCACTTTTCTTCTCCACTTTTGTTTCTTCCCCTATTTCTCTTGTGACTTAGCCACATTATTTTTCTTCTCTTCTTCTATATTTTTTATTTCCTTGGCTTAAATAATGAATCATGCCTTTTATTCATCTTCTTTCATTTTCTATGCAAGATCTACATCTGATTTTTCTTTATCCTTTGTTTCTGTGTTATTTGTATTCTCTTGAGTAGCCTTCTTTGAAACTTGGTTCTTATTTGCGTTTTTGTTTAGTTTGGCTTGTTTATTTTCTAGTTCTACCATTTCCTCTACTAATATTTTTCTTCTGCCTCTTCATCATTTCTTTCTCTCTCCCCAACTTTCTTCCTCTATTCTCTTTCTTTGGCTTCTTGCTTCTCCTTATCTTGTTGGATTAATGCCTTTAATTTATCTTTTATCACAACCCTCTCTTCATCCTCATCCTTTTGTATTTTTTCTTTAGCTAGTTCACTTGGTACCTTGTCTAATAATTCCTCAAAAAATATAGCTCCCCTGAAGATATCCTCTACAAAGTTATCATGATGAAAAACCTATTAGGCGAGCTCAAATGCCTTTATATGTTCATATACTCCAATCTGAGTTTCACGTCCTTTTATACTCCCTATACATAAACATAGTTATCTTAAAGCTTTAGCTTCCTTTTTAGCATGTGGTTTATTTGATAGAGTGTGCATACCTATATGAAGTGGGAAGATCATCCAGTACTTTTTGTTTTTCTTTGATGAGTAGGTAGTAAATCCCTTCTCAACTATTTGATAGGATATTTATCTCACTAATATATTATTAGGCACATACTTCTCCACATCCCTCCCCCCAATACCTATAATATATTGACTATTTTTTCATAATTTTAAAACCCCCTTTATGAATAAATGTGATAAGATATTGGTCAACAAGGTGAAGCCMCCGTGGGTTATGAATCTCTACCAATATMTTTGGRAAAAGTTTAAGGAGGTTTTGGCCAACCCTCTATAGTTAAAAGAGAGGAGGATCATGAGGGATTTTTCTTGGAGAAAGTGATCTAATGGATGCATATAKTGAGTGTTGTTTTCCTACTATAACTTTATATTTTTCTTTTCACTTGGMAAGAGAAATTAGGTATTTTATCCYTATTTGAGAKGTTTTTCTATACAATTCCTCATATTCRCCTAAGACCCCCTCCATTCCTTGGACCAGGGAGGAAAGGTTCTTATTTTTAGACCTCAAATTACATTTTTGGCTTGGATATGGAGATAGTTGGTTGACTATAGGAGACAYAAGAGGAGGAGAGGGGATTCTATAAGCAGGAGAAGATGGCCYAGAGCACTCAGGCTAGGAAGAAAATGAAATGATAATCATGGATGTGGGGGGGCATTCTCATTAGGGTGAAGGTTAGATAGGGGAATCAAGGAAGTGAATTGGGGGCATGTTAACCCAGATAATTTGTAGAGAAAATTATCTCCATTAACCTTCTCAGGTACAAGTGTAGAATTCTTATAGGATTCAAAGAGAGAATCTAAATAAAAATGAGAATCATAAACAATGATCTTACACAAAATATATTGCTCATTTTCCAGTTTGATTTCATTCAGAACCTTTGAGGGGGGGACTCAAGTTGACATTATTTGAAGGAAGAGGGGATTGAACATATACAGAAGGAGAATCATAAATAATGGGCTTACCCAGAACAGATTGTTCATTTTCCATTATGAGCTCACATAGAAACTTTGAGGGGAAGGGTAGGCCCTAGCTTAAATTAACCCACTTGGAGTAACTTCATGTTTCTTTATTAATAACATGTAGTAAAAAATATTTATGACGTTAATGTTATTTGTTATTAACCTATGAAATTCAATGCATGTTGTCGCATCACCTTTTTCTTAGCATCTATAAGCATCTTGGTCTCCCAAAGGGTGAGGTTATTCTATTTTCTTTGCACAAATTTCATACTCGGTCCTGGCTCCCCTTGTGCAACCTGTGAGCTCAACCCCATGACTATGTCCCCCTATCGGATTCATTTATCACTGAGACCATAATAGGATGGTTTTCACTTCTGGTAAATCATCAGTCCCCAAAGATGCTACCCAAGCCACTACACTAGTTAGGCCCATTGTCCCTGAGGAATTCTTTGACCCTCATGTCCAAGTCATCAATGATCTCTGATGCAGGAGCATCGTTGGACCACTCAATGCATGGGAATATTTCCAGAATCTCAATGCTAGAAGTCTCGGTGAATATTTCGAATCATGTTTGAACCCAATGATTAGCATGCCTAAACTCAGTGCCGGAAAAATATTTGAAGCATGCTTGAATGATTGTGAGTGATGTGGGAGTTTCCACTCCTACTTTGGAATATGACTGATCTAAGATAATCATTAGGTTAGGTTTTTGGAGTAGCCATGTAGTCAGGGGGAACCCTAAGAACCCTCTGAGATAAATGGAGGTTTTGTACACCCAAATGAGGCTAGCTGCAAGTTAGTAGGAGATTTATGAGTTTTCATTTTTTGTTTCGATATAGTTGTAGCCATTTTCACTTTTGAATATAACAGAGGAAAATTGACCCAATTCATGGTGTGGACATTGCTTGCAATTCTCTGTTATTGTGTTTTGATGAATGAAGTTCATTATGAGTAGATGGAACTGTGAATGTTAGGATAAGTTCCAATTGTCTCTCTTTTGTCGAGTGGTGTAAGGTGTGCACATAGAACAAAAGGAGTTCGTTGTCGGGATCTGTTTTGGTTCCGAAGCTCAGAAGAGATAACACAAAACTTCCCTTTGCAAGGAGTGCAAAGAGCTGGTGCAAGGCATGCATATTAGACCACAAGAATTCAAACCTTGCATAAATATCTGGTGCAAGGAGTGCACAGATCCGATGTTCGACTAAGCATCGAAGGGACTTTGTAAGAAGTCGAAGAACCAGAAAAAGGATAACACCAGGAGGGCGAGATGAATTTCTCTTCGAGAAATCATTCGGATCTAATTTATCGAAATCCCCGAAATGCAAGGAGTGCATGAGAAGTTGAAGTCTTCACAAGACCAAGCTCGGGAGGAATAATAGTTTTCATCAATGTTAACGATATCCAAGAGTCAGACTCATCAGAGGAGCAAAGGTTTGAAACCTTTGAACACTTAGAAATTCTTCTAAGTTAGAGAAATCAGAAGCTTGGGAGGAGGAGTGATGTCGGTCATTGGATCATAGTGTAAGGACAAACAATCATCTGATTGAAGACAAGGTATAGGAGCTTTAACGCTTCATATACACAAGGGAGAGAACCCACCAAGATTTGAGACTTGAAACTTCCGAAGTCCGGAGTTCCAGATTTCCAAAGTGAAATCTTTTTCGTTTGATCATATGAAGCAGGTTGACCCATCATATCATTCGAGGTGAAAATCCAGCCTTGGATCACCAAGGAGAATCTGAGTCGTTGGATATCACGAGCCCAGGAGGAATCAAGTTTGAAACTTGAGATTCCTAAAGCGAAGAGTGTCAGAGAGTCGAGAGTCATCGATCTATCGAAGGAAACTTATTAGCATATCGTGACCTCCAGGAAATTTTTTGTGGGATTTTCCAGTTTGAGAACTTAATTCGTCAAACCCCGAAGACCCAAAGTGAATCTGAGCCATCGAATCTAGAGGAGACGTGGAAAAGATATGTGAGCTTCAGGTAAAGTCCCAAAGTGATATCTAGCCATCAGATTATGGGGAGACATGGCATGAATCCATGTACTCTGGGTATAGAGTACCCTAAGTAGTCCTGAACCATTGATCCAGGGGGGGACACGCATCGGTCGATCACAGCCTTCAGATAAAAGTGTTGGGGAAAGGGTGAAGTTTGAGATTTGAAATCTTCGAAGTCCAGAACCCAAAGGAGATCTCAACCGTTGATCGAGGGGAGGGTATTAGGACCATTGATCTAGGTTGAAAGTTCAAACGCCCAAGGTAGAAGTTGGACCATTGATTGTGAGGACAGGTGTCTTTAGATCACCTACTTCGAAAGATTGAAGTATGGAAGGAGGCGAGGTTTGAGATTTAAAAACCCCGAAGTCCAAAGAACTGCAGAGATCAAAGTCATTGATTCAAGGGGACAGGTGTCAGCAAATATTCCACTTCAAAATATTTCCCTGTAAAGGAAAACAAGGTTTGAAACTTGATAATTCTAGAGCCCATAAGTCCGATTCGACCACAGACGTCAATCTGGGAGGAGTAAGTCTGAACCGTTGATTTCAAGGAATAGATCTCGGTCGTCTATTTGAAAGAACCATCAAGATCATGAGATCAACGATCATCTCTCATTGTGGGGATAGGAGTTGCGTGGACTTTAAATAGTTGAGGGCAGGCCACAATCCATACTGTGGTTTTGCCAAGTGGACACATGGAGGCTTGAGGAGAATTGTGGGCCCAACATTAGTTTGACTTCAAATAGCTTGTGGTCACGCCTGTAATCGTGTGGTCATCGCCCAAGGTTACATAGGAGGAGGGGCTAAGAGAAAAGGATTTAACGCCCAATACTCTGAGATGTTTGCAGAGCACAAAAGGGAAGGTCGTAGGTGTTGAGAATCCTGTGTAGGGAGCCGAGAGGACCTATGATTAACACAGAAAGTGACCAGTGGGGTTTCATAGAGTGAACCAAATCCAGAATCAAAGATCCTGGCCGGGAGGTCACGTATCCCTCAGGATAGAAGGGGATCTACACCAAGTGGTATCAAAACTAAATTGTTTCTTATAGACAGTAGGAAAGGGATAGGAGACAAAAGAACTTGAATTTGTACTCTTTGTGTGACAGACAGTCAACACAATTTCACCAAGGAGACGAGTGGAACCACCTTTAGCCAATCAATATGTAGAAAGGGAGATGTGAGAACTTCGTGAAAGATTAGAGGTGATGGAGGAAGTGCAGAGGAGAGCACCTAATGTTGGAGACATCAGTAATGGAGAGAGTGAATAAGTAGAAGCTGAAGAAGTTGTAGGTGAGGATGTTTCCGAAGAACGCTTGTTGAGATAAGTTACTAGATTGGGAGGGAGAGGCAAGATAGAGGTCCCAATGTATGAAGGCAATTTACATGTTGAAGAGCTGATGGATTGGGTGAGATCCATGGACAAACATTTCAACTATGAAGATGTCAATGAAGAGAAAAGGGTGAAACAGGTTGTCACTAAGCTAAAAGGACATGTAGCATTGTGGTGGGATGAATTGCAGGCTAAGAGGAGAAGAAAAGGAAAGTAGAAGATAAAGAATTGGGATAGAATGGTAGCCAATATGAAGGCTAAGTTCATTCCCAAATATTATCAAATAAATCTGTTCACAAAGATGTAGAACCTAAGACAGAAGGGGATGACAGTTAAGGAGTACACAGAGGAGTTCTATAAGCTGAACATCATAACTGGAAAAAGGGAGAGAGATGAAGAAAAAAAATTCAGATATATGAATGTCCTAAGATATGAAATCTAGGATGAGCTCAGCATGATGTTGGTAAAGACAGTGGAGGATGCTTATCAGTTTTCACTGAAGGCAGAGGAGAAGTTGTACAGAAAAAAAATCCAACGAGAAAGAGGTAAAATCCCAGCCCCAACTAGAGGTAAGGGAGTTACCCATGACAAGGCACATAAGTCTAAGGAAGAGGCTAAAAAACCACATAGACACTCGGAAAGAGGAGGGAGTTCTCGAGGAAGACAGGGTAGTGGATGAAGTTCTTCTAGAGGAAGAGGAAGAAGAGGAGGAGAAGTAATATGCTATGCCTGTGGAAAGATAGGGAACATGTCTTGGGAATGTCCCCAAAAAAAGAAAGGAGGTGAAGCTCACATTTTAGAAGCACATAGAGGGAATGTTGAAGCAGAAGGAGAAAAGGATGGAAGATCCCCGATGTTGAGGAAGGTTCTCTTAAAACTAGAGGCAGAAGTTGAAAATCCAGTGTAGAGGAATAGTCTCTTCAGGATAACTTGCAAGACTAAAGACAGAGTATGCAAGGTGATAATTGACAATGGGAGCACTAACAACTTAGTATCCACAGAGATGGTGGAGAAATTGGAGCTGGAAACAACTGCACATCCGAAGCCATACAAAGTCTCATGGTTGCAAAAAGGACACCAGGTAATGGTTACTAAACAATGCTTGGTTGAATTTAATATAGGAGGATATAGAGATGAAATTCTATGTGATGTAATTCCCATGGTTGTATGCCATATTTTGTTGGGAATACCATGGTGTTAGCTCCCAAAATGAAACCGTCCTTTTGGTCAAGTTTTGTGGTGGATAGCATGGCTATCGGTAGTTTCCTCAATTCATTTTTGAGTTTTTATAGCTGCAAAACATAGGTTTTGGTTTTTGTCTTAGAAAATAATATGACCCATTAAAGTCTTCTTTTCAAAATTTTCATAATTCACTTTCAACAGCTAACGTGTGTCCAAAAGTTGAGTGTTAGCTGGGGAAAGTGGTGACTTTCAGTAGCTAAGGAGCACCTCTCATAGGTCTGTGCGTTGTTGAAAGTGGTGAATTCCAAAATATCCAAGAAGCGGTGTCACGGGTTGTGCACTGATGAAAGTGGAGACTTTCCATAGATAACGGGGTTTTTCCACAGGACCATGCGCTGGTGAAAGTGGTAAATATCAGTAGCTAATGGGTGTTTTCCACGGGCTGTTGGCTGAAGAAAGCGGGAATCACGTGCGTGATATCCACGTCTAAAGGAAAATGATGATATGATCATCCCACGTCAGGCAAATCCAAATCATGCATTGATGAAAGTGGGTAATGATGGAAACTCAATTCTGCAAGTCAAAATAGGATTGCGATGCGAATCCGGCTCAGAAACTCACGCTCCACAATCGTGGCATCAGGGATGGCAAGTTCGAATTCAGTGGCTCAGGTACAGAGACTGTATTGCCAGGCTGACAACATCAAATCAGATCATTGTTTCCATATCACACATTGTTCACAGAGGACTGTTAAAGTTTCAAATGTTTTAAAACAGAGCCAACTCCCGAAGTGCTTTCAACAACACAGAACCTCAGCTCGAACAGAAGTTGCAGCGGTTAATATACAGAATTGTTGGGATTTTTGAGCTACAGAATGGCGAGGAGACGCAGTGGTTCTCTACTCAGGAGAGAGCTGGATAGCCTGTCTTTTTTACAGACACATCCTGAAGTCCAGAAACATTTTTCAAACGCAGGGTGTATTGAATTCATTGAGAGGTTGCAAAATGGTTGCCACCAGTCTACAGCAGAAGCTTTTGCCAAGACTTTCGATGGGAAAAAATATCGTGTTGGGTCCATGGAAATTAGAGTAGATGAAGCTGCCATTACTGCAGAAACAAGCCTACCAAGAACCAGTCAGAGATGGTTCAAAACCACTGCCCCCAAAGATTTGAATTTCAGATCTTATTTGAAAGAAGAGTTCAAGCACAAGGCATGGAAAAAGGGTATGCTGGTTTCCTATTTAGAAGAAGAATGGTAGGATCTATTCAAAGGCATCCAACTCTACATTACCTCAGAGGGAAGGTATGATAAACTCATGATGTATCACTTCAAACTCCTGGACCATTTCACAGGCAAGACTCCCCTCAATTTACCTTTTTTCCTACGTAAGAGTTTGACTAAGGTTTGCAAGAAGATTAGGGCTCAACCCTTGAGCATGAAAAGTACTCTGTGCCACTTTGACCTCATAAAATTGATTATCCTGGAGGAATTGAAATAGCAGGGAAGGAGCTGGGATCATTTTCTATTCTGGGAGGGTTTTGAAACACAGACTCAGCCTAAAAATGAACCAAGGAAAGGTTCAAAGAAACAGTCTTCTCCTCAAAGCAGTTCAAGAAAAAGAAGGACTCTGCGAGGACCTCCAGAAGACAGAATTTCTAGAGTGAAGCCCTGCAGGTCGAAGAAAAGGTTAAACTATGAGCAGACCATAGAGCGTCCTACAGAGCAGAGTACAGAGAAGAGAACCAATATATTAAATTTTCCCTACTCAGAGTCATAATCAGAGCAACAAGATCAATGCCCTGTCACCAAAAGACCTGAGCAGTCAACCGAGTGTGCACAAAACTATGAGACCTTCACCCAGACAGAGGAAGGAGAAACATAAAAAAGATCCAAGTTAAAGAAGTCTCAGAAAATCAAGCATCTAAAAGAGGTAATCGCCCAGCAAGAGGTTTTGGAATGGGTAATCAAAGAAAGGTATAAGAAGTTATCTGATAACTTCGAAAAAACCAATGCTGCGTTTGAGAGATTGGCTAGGGAAAGTGTTAAAGAGAATAAAAGAAAGCAGAAACTCACCAAAGAGTACAATAGTCTCTGGTGGATTTCCAAACACCTTAAAAGACAGATAAAAATATTGAAACAAAAACGAAGGCAAAAATCCCATCCAGATCTGAAGGTACTTGCTCAAGTCAATGTTAATATGCAAGGAGAGAAGTCAGAGACACACTGAGTTTTGACGGAATCAAAATTTTGAAGGTGAAAACTCATTTTGGGCGCACTCAGGGCTTTCACCAGTGCAAAGCGATATTTTATGACTCGTTAGTTGTTGAAAGTGGCGACTTTCAACAGCTAACCCGTGAAATATTAAACGAGTTGGTTGTTGAAAGATGGAAAAGTATTTTTTGAAGCCAAGGACAGAACATGTCATTCCAAATAGGTTATTAAGGAGTTCCAGTGTATCAAGGGACTATCATATCGCATGCAAAGGACTCAGCATCAGAGGTTCGAGAGAATTTTGGCAACCACATGAAAAACAACTTCCTCAAAAATCGACCATGAACGTTGGAGAGATCCAACTGTCAAGACAGGTGTCCTGCCATGTTTCATTACATTTCAGATCCCAGGAGCTGAAGGATGCAGATGGCGATATTTGGAGATTGAAGACAGTTCGAGTTTTAATTTTAGTTGTTAATACTTTATTTTCAAGTTGTTGAATTAGATTTGAATTTCTTTTATTAAATACAGATCCATGTTTTTAGGATCTGTAAAACTGTTTGTGAGAGGCTATAAATGCCTATTTTTTATATGAAACAAGGGTTCAAACTAGGAGATATTTTATGCCATTGTATAGACTCTTTTTGCAGTAATAAAGTGGATTTTCCTTTCGTTTGCAATACCAAAATTGTCCATATTTCATTTCCTGTACTTTACTTTCAGTTTAGTTTAGTTCATAAAGACTGTTACCTCTTTATTGAACTCATAGGCTTGAAATTAAAGGATTCCTTGCTGTCTTGTATTAGGCCCTACTTTCACTTGTATTGGCAAATCAAGAATAGTATTCTCCATCCTCTCTTTCAATTATTTGATCTAGTTATTTTTTACTGAAAGCACTGTATCTTTAGATGTGTGATGAGTTGTTTCTTATACAAATCATTGAAGACCCCATTGTCCCAAACACATAAAAAACATTATTTCTAAGTTACCAAGCATCCTTAGCCTACAACCCTAAGGAGTTTCTTAGAGTGATAACAAATTGGCGCCGTTTCTGGGGAGACGGAATTCAAGCTTTGCTTTCCTGGGATACAACATAGAGCCGATCTTTGATGATAGACAACGATTAGACATTTTCAGTTGGTTGTAATCATCTATCTGGTGACTCCACAAATTCATCCTGGCTCCTAAGAGGATCAGTACTAGGGTGAATCCTCAAGAATCACCGATCACACCAATGTCCAATCCAGAATCAATTCTCAGGAAGGGAAAGACGATCCAAGGTTAAATTTCAAATCCAAAAGGTAATCCTCTTTCCAGTTCTGGAAAATCTACTACAAAAAAAGTTGAGTTCTTTTCAGAGAACACTGATGATAAAATATATGTAAATACTGTAGAAGAACAAACTCTTTTTGATCAACAGAAAAATCCTAGTGATAAAAAATTGATAGACTATAATTTGATTGAAAAAACTTTAGAAAGAAGCCACAGTTCTTCTTCCCTTGAATCTTTCCATTCTCATCAACAAGAAGACCACTTGAACATTTATACTAGCCTCCTTGCTGTTGAACATCTCCTCTAAGAGCTATCTGCTAAGGGTGAAGAAAATTTAGCTGGCCAGCTTGCAAATTTTTACAGAGCCTCTTATCATACCTCTTTCCAATTGGAAGATTCACCTCTTTCACATTCCTCCAGTGTTGAAGACTTGAAGAAGAAACTATCATTTTCCCCACCTCTGACAGTCATGGCTGCACCACCTCCTCCTTTGACCAAGATGCAACAAATCTTGGCTGCTAGGTATGCACCACTCATATTGCCAAATCCAGTAGCATCCATGCCAATGGGAGACTATCAGAAATATATGCCTAAATTCACAGGCGAAGGCGATGTGTCTGCTGAAGAACATATTGAGTCTTTTTACAGTTATGCGGAGAACCTTAATATTGAACAAGAAGATGTTTGGACATGAGTCTTTGTCCAAAGCCTAGATGGCCATGCTAGGAAATGGTTCAAAGAACTCCCTGCTGGTTCCATTGCCGGAATCGAGCAATTGGATGAGACATTCCTGAAACATTGGGGTGAAAGAGGATATTTTGTCTACTACATCACAGAATTCAGAAACTTGAGGAAATAGAGTAGTGAGTTAGTCTCTGATTTCACCAAGAAGTTTAACCTGATGTATGGAAAAATTCCAGCTGAGATAAAACCGTCAAATGCTTCTGCCAAGATCACCTATTCTGATGCTTTTGATTCAGATTTTTGTTTACTGTTGAGAGAAAGGAGGTCACCAACATTATCTCTCATGCAATATGTTGCCCTTGAGGTGGAATCTAATATTCTGGCCTCTCAGAAATGGAAAGGAGATTCTAATAGGAGAAGACCAAAGAATGAAGCCTCATCTTCATCAAATGCTGATCCAAAACTTGATAAAATGGACAAGATGCTAGAGTCTCTAACCTCTGAGATATCTAAGCTCAAGATCAAAAATAAACATCCTGTGAAGGGAAGAAACACTTATGACTCTATAGGCAAAAATCCAAACCAAAATCCAAATAACTTCAGAAGAAATAATCAGCCAACTCAGATCCTGCAAAGAGAAAAGAATTCTAATGAAGATCAGAGGATAAAGGTACCTTTTTAGAATGTTGTGATGGACGAAGATAATGGTGAAGATCAAGAAGATGGAGAAGGTGACATTCATTGTGTTGGAGAAGAGACAGGGAAATCTTATCTAACACAACATGACTATGAGGAATCATTCATGGTCGAACATACAGAAGATGATCTTCTTGGTGATGGAATTTTCACAACAGAAGATAAAAATAGATATAACCTCCGATCCAAATCTAATGTTGTTCAACAAGACGCACCAGCCTCTCCTGAAAAGACTGTTGCCCCTGTTAAGAAAACAGATCAGACATCAGAGGATCAGCAAGCAAATCCTCCAAAGGTGAAAGCATCAGCTCCTCCTAAGAAGACTGTTGCCCCTGTCAAGTGTCAAACTCCAGAAAGTCAGCCTCCTGTTGAATAGAAAAAGGATCAGGAAACCCCTTCAAATAAGGTAAAGTTTCTTGATAAAGATGCTGATAAGGTTCCATATTCCTTTAATTTCGAGGCTGAAATACAAAAAATTAAGATCCCTATTCCTCTAGTTGAACTGATGAAAAACGAAATGTTCAAAAGGGATATCCTCAAAACTTTAGATCCCCTGTCTGTATCCCTTTCTGCTGATATCCTCAACATTTATGATGATAAGCCAACCATCACTCTAGGCCAAATGGTAGAAGACAGAGATGAAAGTTGTCCTCCCTTTTACATCTCTTTAAATATTCATGAGAAAACACTGCATAATTGTCTATTGGACTTCGGTGCTTCGCACAACTTGATGCCAAAGGCAGTCATGGATGAGCTTGGTTTGGAGATCACCAAGTCTTATCATGACCTTTTCTCCTTTGATTCTTGGAAAGTAAAATGTCTTGGGATGATTAAGGATTTGGCTGTGACCTTGACCTAAGCATCAATGAATACAATGGTGATGGATATAGTGGTGGCTGACATACCTCCAAAATTTGGATGCCTACTATCGAGATCATGGATGAAGAGATTAGGTGGCACTCTTCAGATGGATCTCTCCTATGCCACTATTCTTGTTTTCAGAGGGGTGAATAGAAGGCTTTATAGGGAATCTCAGTTGGCATATGTTATCAGTGACAAGAAAAATCCATCCAATCATCCTATCTATTCGGTCGACACGGATATGGGATCTTGTATTTTGCAAGATGATGATTCACTGCCTGATACATTGCTGCTCAGAAATCCCACAGATCAGATCACAGTTCAGCCCACATAAACAATAGAAGATGATCTCTGGACCATGTTCTTTGATGGTGCTTTCACTAGGGAGTCAGCTGGAGCAGGAGTGGTATTCATTTCTCCCTCTAAGAAAACTTCTCATTTGTCCTTTAAACTCAATTTTAAAGTGAGTAATAACATTGTTGAGTATGAGGCATTACTTTTGGGGCTGAATGCAGCCAAGGAGAAGGGCATTAAAAAATTGCAGGTGTTTGGAGATGCAGATTTGATTATTCAACGGGTGAATAAGTCCTTTCAAGTGAAGCATGTTAGGCTTAAGGCATACAGAGATGAAGTGTTGAAAGCAATTCAAAATTTTGCAGATTTCAAAATTGCATTTGTACCTAGAGCAATGAATGAATTGGCTGATTCATTGGTTGTGTTTGCTTGTGCATTCATACCCCCTCTCCCTCATAAATTAACTTACGAAATTCAAGTTAAATATAGGCCCTCTCTCCCTGACAATGTAAAATTTTGGAAGGTTTTTGAAGACGATGCTGAACTCACTAGATTCCTTGCAGTGATAGATGAGTTTGTAGATCTGCAGATTGATCAGGAGAATGAACATGACCATGAAGTTGATGAGCCAAAGTTCAAAAGTAAAATCGTAGCACATGAAATAGTTCAGCTGTCCACCAACAGAATTCCTAAAGGTTTGGTCCCGTTGAAAAGGTTGTTCGATAACAATGATGTGGTTGTCAAACTGTAAAGTGGGGAAAAAGAGTAATATGTTTTGCAGTATAATGTGTCCAGTGAGCAAGATCCTAAACATGTCAACTTGGCCTCACATTTGACTGAAAAACAAAGGGCTGATTATGGAGAATTGTTAAAGGAATTTGCAGACATCTTTTCTTAGCAGTATGATGACTTGAAGACATTTGACACAGAAGTGATTCAACATAAGATTCCCTTGAATAAAGACACCAACCATTTAGGCAGAAGATTAGATCCTTCAACCCTCTGTTGCTGCCTATAATGGAGAGGGAAATTAAGAAACTGTTGGATGCCCGCATTATCATTCCTCTCAGGTATTCAGAATGAATTGTAAATCTTGTGTCGGTTAGAAAGAAGAATGGGGAGATCAGACTCTGCGTCGACTTCAGAAATTTGAATAAGTGCTCTAGAAAGGACAACTACCCTCTGCCTAAAATGG
>JASDQU010739218.1:223048-239175 GCA_032191745.1 Picea mariana | reverse complement strand
ATGAGAGAATTATAATAATGGCCAAGACAAGTCATGAATATTGCATGCCACAGCTAAGAAATTCGTGATCAGTTTGTGTTATTTTCTTCCCACATTATGTCTGTAAATAGATCGGCTCAGATTTCTTAAACACTTAACCTGAGGTCAGTTATAGTCCCCTACAAAGGAACTTGAGTTTTGTTTGTGGGTTATTTGAATCCAACTGCAGCAAGAAGACAGTGGTAGTGAGTCTATGGAATGATCTTGAAAAGAAAGAAGGACAAGAGTTGCTTAAAAATGTTGATAATGGACCTATAATAGCAGTAAGGGCGGCCAAGGTCAGTGATTTCTCAAGTATGCCAGGCCTTACCTAATTGGCTTTGCAGCAATAGTACTGGTGAACTCTTTAGGATGTCGCAATAGTTGATTAATACAATAGTTTTTATTGGCTTTTGCAGGAGTATCTTTATCTACTACAGGTAGAACTACTCTAATGATAAACCTAGATCTCCCCGTTGCTCAAAAGCTTCGCTCCTGGTAAGCATTCATAACCATATTGAACCTTGTTGTATGGCTTTCTTTTATATTTTGCTATCATCTGCCTAGTAAACACTTCCATGGAATCCTTCATACTCTATTACTTGGTAGGTATGACACGGATGGAAAGGGCTCATCTATGGCATCTGTTGGATCCACTCTTCTTGGTGGAACTCCAAGGGTTGGTTCCAGATCCTTATATTCTGAGCGTGCATTTCTTTCTCAAATCATCAAGCCTTCTATAGGTGAAGGAAAGGTTCATATTATTGTATTTGCTATGAGATCTGTTTTAGGTATTTTTCTGGGATAGAATGTTGCTTATTTTTGCTTAATTGCTTCACTTTTTCCCTTGTCCAGCCAGCTTACTTCAATGTTAGGGTATATATCAGCTTTATTAAGCCTGATCAACTAATGTGGTACCGTGCTTGCAAAACTTGTAATCATAAAGTAACTGAAGAGATTGGATCAGGTTATTGGTGCGAAGTTTGTCAGAAGCATGAAACTGAGTGCAACCTAAGGTAACCCAGCGCCCATCTCTCTATACGCGTTTTCCATACGAGAACCAGAACTTAAACAAAATTTTCTATGTTTAATGCTTATTTGTTCTAATTTTAATACCATTCAAATCATTTGACCGTAAAATGGTAGCATGCAAACAAGCAGGTGAAGCTAGGGTTGATGAATTTTTCTGAATTTAGAGCAATTGTAGTAAGCTCATTTTTATGAGCATGTTTAGCATAGGGCATTGCCAGGTGTAGAGCTTTTTTTCTCTCTATACTTTAGCTATAGAATTCATCAGTTTGCCAACCTATTCTGATGAGGATGGTCCTCAAGATCCTTTTCTGGTGATTTCTCTGACTTTGCCATCAGACCACAAGTTTATATCCCATTTTTATAACTAAGCCTACGTTTTTTAATTTTTGTTTCCATTGTGGTGGTTTGTTTTAGGTGAATTGATCTAGCATAGCCAACTACCTCTTACAGTAGTGTAATTGTGGTTATAATCTTGATGAATTGATTTTATTGTTAACCCTTTCTTTCTGCTCTAAAGATTCTCAAAAGTTCATAATGTTTCAATAACTTTCTCCTTTTCACGCTTCCATGCGCTATAGGTATATTATGGTGGTCAAGGTGTCCGATTCAAGGGGTGAAGCTTGGTTTTCTGTTTTCAGTGACCAAGCAGAGAAAATCCTTCGGCACACAGTAGTTGAGCTTGCAGTTATTAGATCTGAGGTATAGTACTTGCATAGTGCATTACAATTAAAGTTCCAATTAGAATTGGGTTCTCTTAAAGCCTAACAATGAGCAATATTTGTGTGTCACAGGAAGCAGATCAAAAGGCTTACCAGATAAAGCTTAAGAAGGCGATGTGGGTTCCACACGTCCTTCGTTTCAGTGTAGCACAGACTGAGTACATGAATGAGATGAGGCAGCGCATTACAGTTCGTTCATGTTGCCCAGTAGATTGGAGTGGTGAATGCAAGTATTTGTTAGAAGAAATCTCAAAGATGAAAACCCAAGTGTAAAGTAGGTTCCAATTTCTTTTGGAGTGCATGGCAACATGCAAGCCCAATCCGATTAGATGCTGTCGATGCATCTCATTAACAAAATGTCAAATGTGCAACTTTGATTACTACAGCTTCTATTCGTTTTTCTTTTTCCTTATTCTTCTTCGAGGCTTTCTTACGAGGCAAAAGTGGATCAGAAGGTAGCCAGGAATCGAACCAACTTATAAAAAAGCTTATTGTCCTATTACCTTGCTGCACGCTTGTAATATTATATATGAACTACTATTTTGTTCCAATGGGAGTCGGTTTTGAGCGAAGGGGCATCCTTTTCAATAAAATAGAAGGTGGGTTTTATTTACATACATCGTTTTTCCATTGTGCTTTGGGCCGTTTGAGCCTGGATGCTCCAAACGATCATATGGTATAATATTATTATCAGATACGAATGCTTATTGGAATTTTTGATACGAATGCTTATTGGACTTTTTGGACCTCTCTAGATAGTTCTGGAATGTGAAGCGTTATCTTTAGTTTCTTCACTTTTGAAAGGATCTTACATGGGCACGGGATTTTTTAAATGCTGTCTCCAAAATGGGCCTAAAATGTGAAGCATTATCTTTACTTTATGGGTATTGGATTTCTTGAATGGTGTCTCCAAAATGGGCCTGAAATGTGAAGCATTATCTTTAGTTTATGGGTATTGGATTTCTTGAATGGCGGTGTCTCCAAAATGGGCCTGAAATGTGAAGCATTATCTTTAGTTTATGGGTATGGTATTTCTTGAATGGTGTCTCCAAAATGAGTTTGAAATGTGAAGCATTATCTTTAGTTAATTCATTTTTGAAAGGAGATCTTACATGGATTTCTTAGTTTGTGTTTCCAAATGGACTTGGACTTTGAAGCATTCATCGTCTTTAATTTTTAAAGGATTTTACATGACATTTTAATTTGGAAATGCCAAGATACTTGAAACATATTGGATTGATTGCAACTTTTTCCAAAACCCTTAAAACAATGGATTGATGGATTGATTGCAACTTTTGCTGTATCTAATGGTTACATAAACTAAGAGGATAAATTGTTAATCAAAAAATTTGAGTTTCTTAAATATAGACCGACGATATAGATTTAAATATTGATATGGATAGTATCTTAGCAAAGGTTAATGTACCTGTCCCTCTTAGTATTGATATTGTATTTTTTTTTTAAATACCTACAAGAAGGTCGCTATTGCAACATCTTGGAGTGTCGCTCCAATAGCAACCACGTCGGAGATGATACCTCTTAATGTCGCTCTTCCCACATTCTAGACGTCTCTCTTGCCACCTTCAAGACGTCGATCTTTCCACGTTCAAGATGTCTCTATTGCCACGTATAAGACGTCTCTCTTGCCATGTTCCTGACATCTCTCTTCCCACGTTCTAGACGTCTTTCTTGCCACCTTCAAGACGTTAGTCTTGCCACGTTCAAGATGTCTCTCTTGCCACGTTTAAGACGTCGCTTTTGCCACGTTCAAGACACTGCTCTTGCCACATTCCCGATGTCTCTATTGCCACATTTCAGACGTCTCTCTTGCCACGTTCAAGACGTCGGTCTTTCCACGTTCAAGACGTCGCAATAACGACGAACTCTATGTCTTTGGAAAAGAGATGTCATGTGAAACGACGTTTGAGGGGGTCCGTTGTTTTTCATTCTCCCGACAATATAAAGTGGCAATTGCGTTGAATGCGTCGTCATAATTTGACCCAAATGTACTAGTGTACGAATTGGCGATTTCCTGAACGCGCCAATATGAGGATCCAAAATAGGGTGACAAGGCTTTCCCAGAAGACGTGAGGCCCCAATGGTCAAATTGTATCACTTTAAACATTTGAATGCATAATCTGTAAGATGGAAGAGGGGGCAATGTCAAAACCCGGTAGTCAATTTGTATATTGCGGAGGGCTAGCAGCCAGTTGTTTCATGCTAGTGTGTTCAGTTGTCACTAGTAAGAGCACAAGCAATGTATATTATGAACGACAGGAAGTTACTGGGGATAGAAGGCAGTGACAGATACTTCGAAACATTTTTGAACCATGGTAGAGTGAAGCTTGCGAGTTTGAGGAGTCCACAGTGGAATTGTAGATCACGAAATTTTTGAGTGAAAGATGTATATCACAGAACAAGAAGAAGCAGAGTTCGAAAGTGCCAACCCGCCAAGCATGGCCATAAAATTGGTTATGGAAAGGAACAACGTTCGGTTGGATTCGTCATGTGAGGATATAGATGGAAATGAAGATATTTCATCCCGCCAACGCTGGAACCCGCGATCATAGAAAGGTGACTAAGTACATAACTAGAAGGTGATAACACACAGGAAGAAGAAAAAGGAAAAAGGGTTGAGTGTGCGATGGAATTGTAGATAACACAAATTTTGAGTGCAAGATGTATATCACGAAACAAGAATGAGTAGATTTTGAAAGCGCCAACCTGAAACAGTGTCTAAGAATTGGACATTTCATGAACCCTTCAACACGAGGATCCAAAACAGGCTGACAAGGTCTATCCAGAAGACGTGAGGCCCCGATGTTCAAATTGTATCGCTCAGAACATTTGAATGCATAATCTGTAACACGAAAGAGCGGACGATGTTGGAATCTGGTAGTCAATTTGTATATTGTGGATGGCCTAATGCCAATTGTTTTGTACCAGTGTGTCCAGTTTTCACTAGTAAGAGCATAACTAATGTATATTAGGAAGGACAGGAAGTTAGTGGGGATGGAAGGCAGTGAAAAATACTTTGAAATTTTTGTGAGCCATGGTACAGTGAAGCTTGCGATTTTGAGGAGTCGACAGTGGAATTGTAGATCACAGAAGTTTTGAGTGCACGATGTATATGATAGAACAAGAAGCAGCAGAGTTTGAAAGTGCCAACCCGAAAACCGTGACGATAAAAGTGGCCAAGTATGGAAAGGATGTAGCCGAAGATGGATATAGGTCATCCCACCAATGCTAGAAGCCGCAATCATAGAAAGGCCACTAAGTAAATAACTAGAAAGCTATAATACATGAGAAGAAGAAAAGGGAAAAAAGACTAAGGAGTCTACGGTGGAATTGTAGATCAAGGAAATTTTGAGTGCAAGATGTATATCATGAAACAAGAAGCAGCAAAGCTTGAAAGCATGAACCCAACAACCGCGGGCATAAAATTGGCTAAGTATGGCTAAAGTTGGCTAAGTTGTCACTAGTAAGAGAATAATTAATGTATATTAGGAAGGACAAGAAGTTAGTGGGGATGGAAGGAAGAGACAGATACTTTGAAACATTTGTGAGCCATGGTAGAGTGAAGCTTGCGAGTTCGACGAGTCTGCGGTGGAATTGTAGATCAAAAAAGTTTTGAGTGCACGATGTATATCATGGAACAAGAAGCAACAGAGTTCTAAAGTGCCAACTCGGTAACCGCGACTATAAATTGGCTAAGTATGGAAAGGAACAATGGTGGGTGGGATTCGTCATGTGAGGATATAGACGGAGATGGAGATATGTCAGCCTGCCAATGCTGGAAGTCGCGATCATAGAAAGGCCACTAAGTAAATAACTAGAAAGCGATAATAGACTGGAAGAAGAAAAGGGAAAAAGGACTAAGGAGTCTGCGGTGGAATTGTAGATCATGGAAATTTTGAGTGCAAGATGTATATCACGGAACAAAAAACAACAGAGCTCGAAAGTGCCAACCTAGCAACTGCGAGCATAAAATTGGCATAGTATGGAAAGGAATAGTGGTCGGTTGTATTTTTCATGTGAGGATATAGATGGAGATGTTTCAATTATAGAAAGGTGACTAGGCATATAATTAGAAAAAGATAATACACGGGAAGAAGACAAGGGAAAAAGGGCTAAGTATCTAACAGAAGAACATCCATTGTTCATTTATTAATGCAAATCCTTTCAAACCCTTGTTGAGTTCTCACTAGTAAAGGCATAAATTGCATATCACGGAAGTTCTTTGGGTGCAAGATGTATATCACAGAACAAGAAGCAACGAAGTTCGAAAGCTCCAACCCGACAATCGTGGGCATAAAATTGGCTAAGTATGAAAAGGAACAACAGCTAGTCGGATTCGTCATGTGAGGATATAGATGGAGATGAAGATATGTCAATACACCGAGGTTGGAACCCACAATCATAGAAAGGCAACTAAGTATATAACTAGAAACCGATAATACACAGAAAGAAGACAAGGGAAGAAGGGCTAAGTATCTCACAGAAGAACATCTATCGTTCGCTTATTAATGCAAATCCTTTCGAACCCCTACTGAGTTATCGCTTGTACAAGCATAAATTGTAGATCAAAGAAGTTCTTTCATTGCAAGATGTATATGATAGAACATGGGACATAGGTGTTGGATACCACAAACCTGGGACCTGGTGATCAGATAATTGGCTAAGTATTGAAAGGGACCGTGGTCAGTCGAGCTCATGGTGTGAATATATAGATAAAGAGTTTCCAATTTGTGAATCCATGAGGCCGCGATCATATAGATGCAACTAAATATAGAATGAAAAAGGGATAATAGAGGTGGGGGGGGGGGAGAGGAGAATTAAGAGTTTTTACACATTCCTGTGGACAAATTGTATATTGTGGAACTCTGGGTGTTGTTTGCAGCTCATGGAAAATTCGAAGCACAATTTTGAGGTCGTCAATCCGGGAACCTACAATTGAAAAAGTGTGCAAGTATGGAACACAGAAACACTGGCCAGGACTTGATTTCGCTAATATATTGAAATTTGTAGTAGCTTTTCCATTACCTGGCAAGATCTTCTTTGCATGTTTCTAGACAAGTTATGTAGGGATGGTTGGTTGTCGAGACTTTCGATTATTAATGACAATTTTTATAGTTATTGTATGATGTTGTTTTAGTATTAAACCTTTGGTGTTTCATATTTGGAAAGAAGTAGGAGGATGGGTAGAACATGAAACAATGACTAGGAGTTGGATTTTTTGTGGACCCGACAATGCGAGGATCCAAAATAGGGTGACAAGGTTTCGCCAAAAGACACAAGGCCCAGACGACCAAATTGTATAGATCGAAACATTTGAATGCATAATGTGTAACACAAAAGAGGGGACAATGTTAGAGCCCGGTAGTCAATTTGTATATGGCCGAGGAATGGGTGCCAATTCTTTCATACCAATGTGTCAAGTTGTCACTAGTAAGAACACAGTTAATGCATATCACGAAGGACGCGAAGTTGGTGGGGATGGAAGGTAGCGACAGATACTTTGAACGAAGTTAATTTATACAAGGAACGTGCGATGGAATTGTAGATCACGGATGTTTTGAGTGAAAGATGTATATCACATAACAATAAACAGTCGACTTTGTAAGAACAAACCCGACAACCATGGCCATAAGATTGGCTAAGTATGGAAAGCAACAACAGTCAGTCGGATTCGTCATGTGAGGATATAGATGGATATGAAGACATGTCAGCCCACCAACCCTGGAATTGAATATCATAGAAATGTGATTGTTCCTTTATTAATGCCAATATTTTCGAACCCCTAGTGAGTTATCACTAGTTAAAGCATAAATTGCAGATCACGAAAGTTCTTTGGCTGCAAGATGTATATTATGGAACAGGGGACATAGTTGTTTCAAACCCCTGGTGAGTTATCACTAGTTAAAGAATAAGTTGCAGATCACGGAATTTCTTTGGCTGCAATATGTATATGATGGAACAAGGGACATAGTTGTTGGATATCGCAAACCCGAGGCCCGGTGGCCAGAAGGTGAGTTATCATTAGTTAAAGGATAAATTGCAGATCACGGAAGATCTTTCGATGCAAGATGTATATGACGGAATAGAGAGCATAGTTGTTGAATACCGCAAACTTGGGACCCGGTGGCCAGATAATTGGCTAAGTTTTGGCTAAGAGGAATTTTTTATATTTATTCCAATAGTAATCATATTAGTATATATACATGGATATTATGAAATAGAAGAAGCTGCAATATATACAAGATATTGAACATGAACATGTAGTCAACACTTGAGTTGCCTTGTTGTAACTCATTAATTCATTCTATTTATGGGGCCGAAAGAATGAAAGCAGGATGGGTCCTCCAATTTCTTTCTTTAAGTATAGGGTCGACGCCACATAAGTATGGCCTATGACAAATTATTCTTCCATGTAAAATGTAAAACAACAAGCATAGTAGCCTTTATTTAAATTGAAGTACTACGTAGCAGAAAGAAAAGCTTGTTATCCATGTTTAACGACACGGGGGAAAAAAAGGTACAAAATAAAATGAAAAGCAATACCAGAGATTGGAAAACACCATAAAAAAGAAAATGCAAATATTCTATATTCAAATAAGATGGGTTACAAAATACAGTTGAGATTGTTTTCCATAATAATTTTGATTTGGCCTGCTATCGACCAATAAAAAATATGTACAATGATGAAGATTGTTGATAGTTTTCTTGACAATCAAATCCTTTATTTGCAAAAAATGATTTGAATATCAATTTTGGGTCTTGGACTTAATTGGTGCTGCCAACTAGATCTATCCCAGTTTTTTTAATAACTTGTCTCTTCTAGATATGGGTTGCTTGCATTGGTTGGTGATTCAACATTCTATTCTTTGTTAAGTATTAGTTTCCCTCTGGCGTCGAAAACTTGGGGTTTAAGGTGCTTTCCTTGTAATGTTCCTGACCATTGACATCCGAGACAACTTAGAAATGTGATTTGGACCCAATTCAAAGTTGAGGGAGTCGTTTTATGTGACATCATCTATGGGGCAAAAAAAAAAATCAAGTATGTTGTGACTGCTATTCTCCCTATATTCGATCATTTGATTGGTTGAAAATCCTACCTGAAGATTTGTATGTTGAAATTATTTGTTTTATTACAGTAAATTGGAAGGAACGTCCAAGCCAACTGCAAAATGTTCTTATGTTGAAGTACATGACTTCTTCAAGAAGCATAGGTCTGGAAAGTGTATCAAATGTTGTAGATCACATCAGAATATATCTCTCATCATAGTGGTGGCAGATATGGGAGCCCACAGGAAGGTCTGGAATGTTCGGAGCTGACGCCAAAAATGTGGAGTCTCTAACTACATCCAGAGGAAAGCAAACAAACTTTGACAAAGAACATGGCTTTCTATCAAGTTTGTTACCACACTCAGAAGTAGCTCAACAAACTTTGAAATACAAACTTTTGTAGTGCTAATATGTCCTTTTATTCACCCATACAGTTTGTGTTACCCTCTTCTGAGTACATTCACAAATGGAGTAATATTTCGCGTCATTTACGAACATCACAGACCACTTTGCAAGCCACGGTAAGTGTGATGCCCCTGACGGAGACAAAGTCTTGTGTGATCTGTAGATTTCGATACACTTGCCAAATCTTTGTTGTTGGAAGAAACTATATACTTCAACGAAAAAGTATGTTGCACGTGATCTGAAAATCCATTACAAATCCCAGTAAGAAAACAAAGAAGATCAACAAACAAATCTCTAGGCAGGGTTTTTAACCAGCCAAAGCATCGAATACAGGGAGAACACCAACTAGAAGATACTTTTTCTTTTCTTTCCCCCCTTTCTGAGTTTATGTTGAATAACTGAGTTTTTTTGGGGCTCAAAGATCACGTCACATAAAACTAGTCTCTCTTCTTTCATTTGGGCCTCAATCGCATCTCTAAGTTGTCTTACATGTCCATGACCAGGAGCATTAGAACTAAGGCACCTTGAAGCCCAACTCTTTGATGATAGAGAGAAATGACAATAAGTATTTAAAAGCAACATTAGAGGATGGCAATATGATCTTCCGTAGATTTTGGGTTAATTTGTTTTAATGAAAGATGTTCTCGATATTTTCACTTATTAATGCTAATCTTTTCGAATATGTATGTTGAATAGTGAGTAATACCACGTATTAACATTCCCATATCCGAGCAGATTCTCAAATCTGACATCTAGCATATGCACAATATTAAAGAGGGACATGACGTCAAGGCCTCTGTGGGTGACTCATTCATGGATGACAGCGAGCTAGTACAGTACTGCACTGTTACTATGATGAAGCCTTTAAAAAACTAAAAGAGCCAATATTTTCTATTTTTTTTGCAAATTCAAAATGCAAGCAAAAGAAATTACCAGATCCCATAATATTCGCATGTCTATACATTTTAATGGGAGATGTCCTCGAGATTTCCTCTTATTAAAGGCAATATTTTCGAACATGTCTGGTCGATTGTGACTTTTGAAAGCATAATTAATGTCTTTTGGGAAGGGAAAAAGGTAGCAGGGATGGAGGGGAGTGACAAATGATTTTAAAATTTTCTGAACCTGGAAAGGAATCAACCCACCAAACTTTGAAAACTCGACTAAGTACGGAAATGTAGGTCAGATAGACAAACTCGTCGAAGGTAGAGACACGGTTGCGAGTTCGAGGAGTGCGGGGTCGAATTATAGAGCATGGAAGTTTTGGGTGCAAGATGTATACACTGAACACGAGCTACCATAGTTCGATAACACCTATCTGTGAAGCCGCGTCCATAAAATTTGCTAAGTATGCAACCGAACGGTGGTTGGTTGGTAATGATTTGTCAGTTCGCCACACTGGGAAACCACGACCACAGAAACGTGAGAAAGTATAGAAGCAAAAATGTAGTTTCTGTGCGGGAAAAAAAGGGGAGAGAAAAATTATATTGCTCACACAACAAAACTTAGTCTCATAACTATGAAACCATAGTAAGACATACACCATGGAAAAAACATCGCTATCTATGAAATATAGTTTGAGGCTGACAAACTCTGGTTGAAGGCGAAAGAGAAGCAATTTACATCGACTGCAAATTTTTGTATGTTATTTTATCTTAATAGGATTTTATGGGGAGTCAACTACAAAACAATGTAACATCAGATCCAACTGCAGATGCAACACCCCAACATTGCAAACCTTAGGCAAACAAGAGCAAGCAGCAAACAACAACCTAGTTAAGAAGCATCAAAATGCCCAATTGCAGCCGCAGGACCCAAACCCTCCAAAGTCGAATTGAATAACAATAAAAAGCATCCAGCGAACAAAGAAGCAAGAAGCAACCAACCCAGCAAGAATGATGCAGTTCCAATCATAGTTGTAGAACCCCAAACGTGCAAACTGCAACAAGACGAACAGGTGCAATTTACATCAACTGCAATTTTTTGTATGTTATTTTATCTTAATAGTATTGTATGGGCAGTCAACTACAAAACAATGTAACAACAGATCCAACTACGAATGCAACACCCCAACATTGCAAACCTTATGCAAAGAAAAGAAAGAAAGAAACAAGAAACTAGTTAAGAACCACCCAAAGGCCCAACTGCAGCCGCAGGACCCGAACCCTGCAAAGTTGAATAAAAAACAATAAATAGCATCCAACGAACAAAGAAGCAAACATCAACCAATCCACCAGGAATGACGCAGTTCCAATCACGGTTGCAGGTTGCAGAACCCCAAACGTGCAAACTGTAACAAGACAGACAGACAAACAAGAACAACAACAACAACAGGCAAATAAGAAATCAATGGAGATGCAAGAAGCAAGCATGGACCGATGAAGCAACAATGATGCTGAAGAACAATATTGTCCAAATTGACTGCAAAGAACATTGCATATAAAATAAAAAAACGGAAGAAAATGTATTGTAACAGGCCTGCTAAGTAAACATTCAACGTTGCCAAGATTGTTAGGTAAACATTTAAGTCTGTCAAAAATAATCTGTAAACATTTAAGAAAAAAATGCAATGTGGCAAGTCTCTAATGTACCAAAATAAATTTACTATAATTTATGTAACAATAATTCAAACAGTAGAGAATGTATTCGAAGGACAAGATTTTGATATGCTAGCATATCAAACATTGACATAAATTTAGCTAGCAGAAAATGCTAAGCCAAACATTCGAACTAATGCTAGCATTAATCCACCTTCCAGCAATGCATAAGAAAATATATGATTCAAAAATACTATATATGATCAAATACTTTGGATATGGCAACATATATAACATTGGGACCAATCTGTTGTCCAATCAGATCATGACATATATGGTTCTTTTTATTATATAAAAATCGAAGATTTTGGTTCCCTGGTTCCAACAATAAATAATATGGAAATATTTGTGATTAAAAAACAAAGTAATACAAGAACTAATACTGAAGACCTTCAACTTGGTCTTAATATTCCATGGTTTTAGAGATTCAATAACTTTATTAAATAAAAATAATGTTTAAAATTATCATTAAAAATATGAAAAATATTAACTTACAAAAATTAATTATTAAACACATTTATTAAAAAAATATATTATTTAAATATTCCATTAACGTCTCAACCCTCACAAATAGCATATCAATGTCAAAGACTATGTTTTTCTAAATGATACAATACTTTCTAAATAAAAATAATAAATTCATGAAGTTAATTTAAACATTATTTTCTAATAAAAGATAAATTCATAGTTTCGAGTCCATGGAAGCTTTGACCCTCATATGGCGACCCACGATGTTCCTTCATACACCGTCTGCTTTAAAGAAAGCCCTCTAGAAGTTGCAACTTCTGATGATTTATAAGAAACATGAGAGGCCCCATTCGCACGCCACAAATGCCAACATCCACTTCTAAAAATCAAGTTATCGACAAAAATTTCAATATCCGTCTGCCTTCTAGAAAAATATTATTTTCCCAAAACGTGAATTGTTTTATCTTATTCGTGTACGTGTCTGGTTAACTAAAAACAAATCATTTCCAAAAGCTTTAATAATCTTATCTTATTTTAAGATATATACCCATAACAACCAATACAATACAACCAGCGAACTGCTTATTTATAGATAAAGATCGCGTGGATAATATCCTATCTCAAATTAGCAAACCTTTTGAAGAAACTTGTAAAACCTGATACCAGCTTTGCCTCTGAATAGGGGGTAGAGATTCAATCCGCGAAAACGTCTCCCTATTTTCTATTCTATGTTTTAAAAATGTTGGTTAAATATTTTTGGGTGTTTTTTGGTCGTGCAATGTAATTTTGAATAAAATAGCTATTTAATGTAATTTTGAATAAAATAGCTATTTCTTGTTGTTTAAATTATATTTATTAGCATAGTTACATAATGTCTAGTGAACACTCAAAGGCGATGCTTCCTCCAGGACAGCTGAAACGGACGGCCCATACGCACTGCTTCAAAAAGTAGCAAGATGTCGATCCCGAAGAAATATACTACGGACGAGGACCCATTCAACTAACCTGGTGATATATTCGGTACATCTAAGTTTTATTAATTCGTTTTCAATTCTGCACACACATTAGAAAAAGCCAAATACAGTTTTAGTCTTGTGACCAGAAAGAGCAACTACGAAGCTGTCGGGAAAGCGTTAGGGTACGATCTGATAAACAACCCGGGCATTGTGGCGTCTGATAAACAACCCGGGCATTGTGGCGTCCAATCACACCATTTCGTTTAAGACGGCAGTCTGGCTCTGGATGACCACGCAGTCTCCGAAGCCTTCCCCCCACACTCTGATGATTGGAAAATGGAGTCCGTCGGGCAGTGATACGGCCGTGGGCAGAGTGCCGGGATATTGAGTGGTGACCAACATAATCAACGGCGGGGTGGAATGCGGGAGAGGCAGCGACTCAAATCAAGAGGACCGCATCGGTTCTACAAGGCATACTGTTACATTCTCGGCGCGAGTTAGGGATCGAATGTCTACTGTAATATTCAGAGGTATTTTGGAGGTTAATCTGAAGTTCAACTCAACTCATATTATGTGTGCTTCAACACGGATAGCTGAAATGCACATAGAGTTGAGGAAATCTAAAAGTTAATTTCAAATGTGGTAATTCCAAAGGTTAATCAGTTAAACGTGGCAATCATATGGTGGTACAGTAATTTTTTAATATAATTAAGTAAATGTTAAAAAGTAAACAGGTTAATTGATGCATTCAAAAATACAAGGAAGTTATGAAGAGTAAATCACATTCATTGATTTGGGAGGACTACTAAGAATATGCCAACATCTTCAATTGTTAGCCATCAAATTAGAATTTTAGATTAAAAGGTGATTAATTGTGCCCATCTCCAATAGATATAAGCCTTTCTGCTTAAAAATGCATAAATAGATTCAACATGCTGAAAATCCTTGAAGCATTTTAATTATTCAAATTTAACCACTCAAAATATGCAAATCCAACCATTTCTCATCTAACAAAATTAAACCAAAAAATATCATCCAAAAACAACAAAAAAATAAAACATTTAGAATACCTTTTTGAAAACTAAGCTTCCCTTCAAACATTGCAATAGATATAGAACTAGCACAGCCACAATTACGAAACGCGTCTAGCACATAAATGAAACAGAACTCCGCCAACATAGAAATGAAACGAAACGTGCCAGCACAAAGGCCACCACTCTGTGTGAATATCTTAATATTTTTTAATCAGGTAGATGTGGCAATAAGTTAGTGAACACAGTAATTTTTAAACATGATTAGGTAAATGTTAAAAAGTAAATATATAAACGGATGTCTTTATAATAGCTCGGAAGTTAATGGATGAAATCACAATCATTCATTTATTGTGACGATTAAGAATATTCTAGGCATATTTAATCTCATCCATTAAAAACGTATTAAGAACTAAAAACCTATTAAAAATGCCCATTGTCAATAGGTGTAAGCCTTTCGACGTAACTAATACATTCTTTGGTAAATGAAAAGTAACATGAATGCCATGGCCTTAGAAAAATTAATATTCCCTCCCCCAATAAAAAGCTACAACCTCTGTCCTGTAGTCAGCTTGTCTATAGTAGAAGCAACGAGTCGAGTATTTAGAAGGCAGAACACATTGACAATCGGAAACATATGAAACTCTCTTAAGTATTCAAGTATTTGGGTTTCAGTAGTACGTAATAAAACTTCCCATCAAAACAGGCAGAAAACAGATAGTAACAAGTACTTCAAGGAAAAAGCACTTAGTTTCCTTGGTAATATAGGTGCACTGAATATAGAAATTAGGAAGATCCATTATGTATAATCTCGCAATCATCACTCTTTCACAGGATTGAAAAGAATGTTTAAATTTAGATTTACATATACAAGGGGCCGAAGGATCTTAATCCTTACTATCAAGATTTTTTCTAATTTGAAGGGTTATAATGTGATGATCTTTAATTCATATTATTACTCCGCTTCCTTCTCGGATCTCCTTGAACTTATCTCGGATGTCCTTGAACTTACGGATGATGGATTGCTGTGAAACAGATCCAAGAGATGCGTTTCCAGGTCTTCAGGAGTGTACTTAATATACATCTTAGAGTCTCTCCCACTTTCCAAATACTTTCTGAGTCTGCCCAAGAAGGACCGATAAGCCGGTATCATCTGCTCTGCAATTGAAATCCTAAGCTCCTCCTCGAGCTGCAAATCCGGGACCATCCAGCCAGAATGTTTCCTAAGCGCCTCCTCAATTGCAAAATTGAAACCCTTGAATCTATCCTCCAAGACCTGCTGTGACACCCCACTGGAAAAATCCCCCCCCACGTGAATCCCCTCATCCCTCAAACAATTGAGGGCCTTCATCCAGGCCGCTCTCTCGTAATTTTCAGCGTATTGCCTCACCCTGCCCTGATTCTTCCTCAACCAGCCATACCCGAGCAGCCCTAGAAGCTTCGAACCTTTGACCATCTTGACAATGTAATGAAGATTGTTCATGAGAAACAGATATGACAGGGAAACATCCCGGTAGAGGTTAGATTTCACATCTAACTTACTTTGCAGACTTATGATAATCCATCCCAGTCTCACGGACAGAACAGAGGCAACGCTCCCCAATTCATCATCATGCGCGTCCAATTCCTCAAACAAGTCCATGAGGCTATTCGGCAGGTCCTTCGACATATCAGTGGGAGCATTGGCTGTTATGTTCATGAGAGTCTCCTTGTAATCAGACAGAAAAATCATATAATTCATAACATACGCGGTAAGCGGATGAATCGTGCCACCTGGCACCGGCGTCTTTGAATTCTCTGCCTGGATTGCATTCTCAAATTCCCTCAAAATCCCCC
>JASDQU010739218.1:201973-222306 GCA_032191745.1 Picea mariana | reverse complement strand
AACAAACTTTGAAATAGAAACTTTTGTAGTGATAATATGTCCTTTTATCCACCCATACAGTTTATGTTACCCTCTTCTGAGTACATTCGCAAACAGAGTAATATTTCATGTCATTTACGAACATCACAGACCACTTTGCAAGCCACGGTAAGTGAAATGCCCTTGACGAAGAAAAAGTCTTGTGTGATATGTAGAATTCGATACACTTGCCAAATCTGTGTTGTTGGAAGAAACTATATACTTCAACAAAGAAGTATTTTGCATGTGACCTGGAAACTCATTACAACTTCCAACAAGAAAACGAAGAAGATCAACAAACAACTATCCAGGTAGGCTTTTCAGCTAACCAAAGCATCGAATACAGGGAGAACACCAACCAGAAGATACTTGTTCTTTCCTCCCACCCCCCTTGTTTGAGTTTATGTTGGATAACAGAGTTTTTTTTTGGCTCAAAGCTCATGTCACATAAAACCAGTCTCTCTTCTTTCATTTGAGCCTCAATTGCATCTCTAAGTTGTCTTACATGTCCATGACCAGGAACATTATAACGAAGGCACCCTAAAGCCCAACTCTTTGATGATAGAGAGAAATGACAATAAGTATTTAAAAGCAACGCTGGAGGATGACACTATGATCTTCCATAGATTTTGGATTAATTCATTTTAATGACAGATGTTCTCGATATTTTTGCTTATTAATGCCAATCTTTTCGAATATGTACGTTGAATAGTGACTAATACCACCTATTAACATTCCCATATCCGAGCAGATTCTCAAATCTGACATCTAAAATATGCACAATATTAAAGAGGGACATGACGTCAAGGCCTCTATGGGTGACACATTCATGGATGACAATGAGCTAGTACAATACTGCACTATTACTATGATGAAGCCTTTAAAAAACTTAAAGAGCCAATATTTTTTTATTTTTTTTGCAAATTCATAATGCAGGCAAAAGAAATTACCAGATCCCATAATATTCGTCTGTCTATTCATTTTAATGGGAGATGTCCTCGAGATTTCCGCTTATTAAAGACAATCTTTTCAAACCTATCTGGTTGGTTGTGACTTTTGAAAGCATAATTAATGTCTATTGGGAAGGGCGGAAGGTAGCGGGGATGGAGGGGAGCAACAAATTCTTTTAAACTTTTTTGAACCCGGAAAGGCATCAACCCACCAAACTTTGAAAACTCGACTAAGTATGGAAATGTAGGTCGGATAGACAAACTCATCGCAGGCAGAGGCACAGTTGCGAGTTCCAGGAGTGCGGGGTCGAATTGTAGAGCACAGAAGTTCTGGATGCAAGATGTATACACCAAACACGAGCTACCATAGTTCGATAACACCTATCCGCGAAGCCATGTTCATAATATTTGCCAAGTATGCAACCGAACGACGGTCGGTTGGTAACGATTTGTCGATTCGCCACACTGGGAACTTGCGAGCATAGAAACGTGAGAAAGTATAGAAGCATAAACGTAGTTTCCGTGTGGAAAAAAAAAGGGAGAGAACAACTATCTCGCTCAGACAACAAAACTTACTCTCATAACTATGAAACCACAGTAAGACATAAACCATGGAAAAAACATTACTAGCTATGAAATATAGTTTGAGGCTGACAAACTCTGGTTGAAGGCGGAAGAGAAGCAATTTACATCGACTGCAATTTTTTTTTATGTTATTTTATCTTAATAGTATTTTATGGGGAGTCAACTACAAAACAATGTAACAACAGATCCAATTGCGGATGCAGCACCCCAACATTGCAAACCTCATGCAAACAAGAGCAATCAACAAATAACAACCCAGTTAAGAAGCACCAAAAGGCCCAACTGCAGCCGCAGGACCCGAACCCTCCAAAGTCGAATCAAACAACAATAAAAAGCATCCAACGAACAAAGAAGCAAACAACAACTAGCCCACCATGAATGATGCAGTTCCAATCGCAGTTGCATAACCCCAAACATGCAAACTGCAACAAGACAAACAGATGCAATTTACATCGACTGCAAATTTTTGTATGTTATTTTATCTTAATAGTATTTTATGGGTAGTCAACTTCAAAACAATGTAACAACAAATCCGATGCAGCACCCCAACATTGCAAACCTTACGCAAAGAAGAGCAAGAAGCAAACAAGAAACTAGTTAAGAACCACCAAAAGGCCCAACTGCAGCCGTAGGACCCAAACTCTGCAAAGTCCAATCAAACAAGAATAAACAACATCCAGCGAACAAAGCCGCAAGCAACAACTAGTCCACCAGGAATGACGCAGTTCCAATCACGGTTGCAAAACCCCAAACGTGCAAACTGCAACAAGACAAACAGGAAAACAAGAACAACAACAACAGGCAAATAAGAAATCAGTGGAGATGCAAGAAGTAGGCATGGACCAATGAAGCAACAATGTCGCTGAAGCACAATATTGCCCAAATTGACTACAGAGAACATTGCATATAAAATAAAAAAACGGAAGAAAATGTATTGTAACAGGCCTGCTAAGTAAACATTCAACGCTGCCAAACTTGTTAGGTAAACATTTAAGTCTGTCAGAAATGCTCTGTAAACATTTAAGAAAAAATGCAATGTGGCAGGTCTCTAACGTACCAAAATAAATTTACTATAATTTATGTAACAATAGTTCAAACAATAGAGAATGTATTCGAAGAACAAGCTTTGGATATGCTAGCATATCAAACATTGGCATAAATCTAGCTAGCATAAAATGGTAAGCCAAACATTCGAACTAATGCTAGCATTAATCCACCTTTCAACAATGCATAAGAAAATATATGATTCAAAAATACCATATATGATCAAATACTTTGGATATGTCAACATATATAACATTGAGAATAGCGAAGCCTACAATAAGACCTCCAATCTGTTGTCCAATCAGATCATGACTTTTTATTATATAAAAATCGATGATTTTAGTTCCCTGGTTCTCAGATCGCTATAGTCCCTCTATGCCTATGACACCTTTATGCCTATGACAAGGACTAATAAGAGTGGAAGCTGCAATATCATGAGAAGACAAAGAATGGCAAATGGTCATTATAGCAAACTTTCTTGTAATATAACAAAAATTTATTTGCGTATGCGTTCAAATAGTTGAAGAGGATGGTTGGATTGAAAAACAATAAATCCTCAAATTAAAGTATGAGACTCATAGTAAAGTCATCCTGATTCTTGTGTTTAAAAACTCCCACAGTCTCCCATGATTGGGAGCAAGATATTAGCAAATGCTAACTTAGATGATTCACAATGGAAGCCAATATAATCATTACAACTATAAACTACATTGAGATGTTACCAAGTAGTAAGACTCTGAGTATGAAATACAAGATAATCCTCTCTGCTCCATAATCAGGACTCTGACCTGCGACGCTTCCTGGTATTTGGTGTACTCTCAGCAGCCTCGGGGATTACTAATTCATTTGATAAGACAACCTTATCCTGAAGACTTGAATCCCTCATAAGACCCTCTTCCATATCCGCACTGTCAGGATCAGGTAAGTGCAATACTGCTTGAGCAACTTCCATGTCAGGGCTCTGTTTCTGTCTCTCATCAGGCACAGGGGTACCTCTCAGAGTTGCTGCTGTGCCTATTGCATCTACATCCACTGGACCACTATCGTCAAGGTCTGCAACCGTTGTGTTTAGAGCCTGATTTTCTTCTTCAGATGCCTGAGTAGAAGTAGCACCAGCTCCCGTTTTAGCAGCACGTTTGGATTTGTCAGTTGCAGACTTCTCATATAACTTAGTTTGAATTTCAGGAGGAAGTAGATCAGGTGGAACAACACCTTCAATGCCATGCTGTACGAACCTGGAAAACCCCTCCAGGTCTTGCCGTGCCGAAAAGCGCAGGCCTTTCCAACAGTAAACACGGTCGTTCTTGTGGTGATACTCTGCCTCAATTCCAGCAGAAGGATCCATATCATCAGCCAGATCTTTCCAGTAATCTGTAACAGAAGGCATCTTCACCCTTTTTGCATCTGTCAGCGCATTCGGATTCTGCTCTGCCCATTTCCATATTTGTGAGAGTTCCTTGTTTCCCAGTCTCCACCTTGGCCTGCGTTTTTTCACACCATCTTGATTTTTTTTTGCCTCTGATACTTGTTGCTGAGGCTGCCTTTCAAATGGCAAACACCCATCACGCTTCCACCAAACCCAGTTCTGCTCACGTTCCAGTATGTGCTCAATTCTCCGAACAAACTCTCTTCCTTCTGGTGGGGTGATTTGGAGAAGCTTCTTCACACGCTCTTCAAAGGCCCTGATTTCATCTCTCATGCTTTCCTTTAAACCCTCCTTGTCACCTTTTCCTGAACGCTTGAGATAGTCAAGAACAATTAAGCATTGCACAAGAACATGGCGTCTAAAGCTAGGATCTCTTAACTCTAAACTCATCAGATTACTTCTTGTCAGATATTTGACACTAGAAGCTGCAGCCTCTAGCATGGGATCATCTTCTTCAAGAGCACTAGAAGCTGCTTGATGATCTGGATCTTCTTCATCAAGATCACCTGCATTTCCATTTGTAGCATGATCACCAAGTTGCTGGGTTTCAAAAGCATCCAGCACAATTGCTAAACTTGCAGTGAAGCTCTGCCACTTAGCAAGACTGCGAATCATGGGAGCAGGATTGCAAAAGTATTCCTGTAAGCCCCATAACGTCTTATAAAAATCGTAGTCAATAATAGAAATCCCATCAGAATTTTCATACTTTGTGTCATTAGACGTGTTGAAAATTCCCTTAATGTTAACTGCTGAACGCTCTGAGAGTGGGAAAAAATGTGCTAGAAACATAAGAATTCGACCACAGAAGACCACATCACTTGCCTTGGATATACGGCGAAGGAGCTGATTGCATGTTCTGAGCATGACAAGCTTCCCTCTCCCAAAGAGCTCTGCCTTTCCAAGAACATCCTGCTTGTTTTCAATGTACCCAAAAATCTGCTTGCAGTCTTTGATCGTTGACATCTCAGTCAAATCTTCAAGCAACTGGAATATGAGGCCTCCTTCCACATGACCCATTTGGCAAAGATAAAGCACAATATCAAGAAGCCTGGGTATAATTCCACAATTGTTTTCTGCATCCTCTTCTGCAATAGATTCTCCATGCTGCATTGTGGGCTCTTCGGCCTCAACTGCAGAGGTCACTAGCTCCTGAAGCATAGTTCTCAAACCGTTTTCTAAAAACTGATTTTCATCTTGGGCGAGCACGGTTTGGTTCTTAGGATTCACAGCCTCCTGCAATGCCTGAAGTGCAAATGTGGATGGATGGCCTGGCTTCGTCAATGCATCTCCGAATATATCCCATACTCGGTCTCTCTGGGCATGGCTAGAGATGGGGACAGAGGTTGTTTCCTGAGAAGACTGAACTCTCAGGGAAGGAACAAAAGGCGCGTTGCCTTCTGCCATCTTCTAAACCCTACTCATCAACTTCTGCCTTTCTCCTCATGGACTGCTCAAAATTTGAGAATATGGGTACCAGCATCAAAATTGTCTTCGATGTTTTTCAGAATGAATATGGACGAATAGTTATTCGGTTTCGGTTAGTTATATCGAAGGTTAATGGTTGTCTCCTGAAATGTGCCCCGTATTTTCATGAATATGATAAAAGATAAATAACATTAATTATAAAACAATTTTAAATTTTAAATGTATGGTTGAGGTTAGATTGCATTTTTGGTAACTTAATCGGTTGGAGACATTGAATGATGTTACCACATGACTTCTTGTTTGTAATTCACAACATTCAAGCTAATAACAAATAGCAACCTTTGTCCTTCCTTTTATTGGCTTCTCGAACCATGCTCCTTCTCTTGATAGCTATGGTATTAACTCTATCAACATGCCTCTCACCTCCCTCCAAAAATTCCCCTCAACCTCTTCAAAAATTCCCCTCAACCTCTTCTTATTTGGCAACAATTGTAAATTTGTTTTCATTTGATCTTTGATCCTTCTACCATTTATTTTTTAGAAAAAGGCTTTAATTTTGTTCTGGCCCCTCATCGTATTTCTGTAGGTATTCATTGTTATATCAAATCCATAACACATCATTTTCCTACACATGAAATTGAGGAAATTCGACAAGAGTGTGGTAGAATTCTTTGTCTTTTCAAACCTCCTAAACCAAACTTATGAAAAGAAGAATTTCAATCCATTCACTGTCTTAATGATAACCCCAATATCATCATTTTAAAAGTCGATAAGGGGAGCACTATAGTCATTATGAATATCTTTGACTATGAATCTAAACTTCTAGACCTTCTTACTCCTATAAAACTCTTTGCAAGAACCCAATCAATATCATAACTAGCTTAGTTACCAAAACCATCAAATCTTCATCCCTAGACCCCACAATTCAAAAACGTCTTAGCAACCAAAAATTCATAGATTGAGACACCCCTCTTAGATCGGTAGTAAGCACTATAGTAACACCCACTCATGCCCTAGCTCATTTCCTTGTTGATAAACATCAATCATTTATTAAAGATTCCTCTAATTTTATTCAAAAAACTTGGCATGTTCACCTTGATGAACAAAACATCATGGTCAATTTTGATGTTGTTTCCTTATTCACCAAAATTCCGGTTCTGGAAGCCCTTGACTTTATCTCCAAACAGGTTGACCTAGAAACTCGTAAACATATTGAAATATCCTTCACCTCGACTTTCTTCACCTTTAAAGGGATATGCTGTGAACAAACAGAAGGTACAACCATGGGGTCTTCATTATCCCTAATGGTCGTCAATATTTTTATGGAACATTTCGAAGCTTTAGCTTTAAAAAGATTTCTTCTGAAGCTTAAATGTTGGTTTTGGTTTGTTGATGATACCTTTGTCATTTGGCCTTATGGCCATCCCTCTTTGTCCTCTTTCTTAAACCGTCTTAACAACATTTCTTCCCATATCCAATTTACTATGGAAATCCAAAATGAAAACTCTGTTCCCTTTCTATATGCTCTCATTATGTGTCTTCTCAATGGCACCCTTACCCACCAGGTTTATAGGAAAAATACTCAAACCAACTGATACCTTCATGCCTATTCTCACCATCACCTTGCTAAAAAATATATCATTCTAAAAACTCTCATGACTCGATCCATTTGAATCTCAACTCCTCAATTCCTTGAGAAATAAAAATACCACCTTACTAAGGCCCTTGTAGCCAATGGTTATTCGATCACTCAAATCAATAAGGCGTTTTTCTCAACCCACCATTCTAAATCTAAAACTCTTCTCATCTTCTCCACCCTTAACTCTCATTTCTCTTCCCTATATCCATGGTATTAGAGATCATATTTCTAAGATTTTGGCAAAAAAAAAATATCAAAACCCTTTTAAAACCCTATAAAACCCTTAAACAATTATTTATAATAGTTAAGGATAAATTTGACCCCTTTGCTTGGCCAAGGAGTTTACAAAATTCCTTACACTTGTGGCAAATCATACATTGACCAAACTAGTTGATCCTTCAAAACCTGTTTCAAAGAACATATAGTTGACACTTTCCACAACATATAGTTGACACTTTCCACAACCGTATCTCCAAATCAGTGATCCCCTCATCACTCACACAAATCTAATAATCTCATTTGCTTTGACCAAACCAAAATTCATCTTGATAACTTTAATTGGTTGTTAAGCTTTTTCTTTCTTTTTGGATTTCTTGATTTTAATTTTTATGTGTTTTTTATTCTTGATCTCTAATGTTCTTTCCTTTTTACCCTTTTTCTCCCCTTTTTTTTTTTAACTTGACTACTTCCCTTCTTTAAAAATTTAGAATTTTATTAAATTATATTTCCTTTATTTTGTTCTTTATTTTTAATTTTCTATTAACAATATTGTTTTTGTTTTTTTTTAAATTATTTTAATCAATTTTCATAATGACTTCATTCTTCACTGTAATTATCCTTAATTTTGTTATCCTATCACCGGTTCATTCTTTATTAATTTAGAATTTTATTAATTTACATTTCCTTTATTTTACTCCTTATATTTTAAGACTACCTTATTCATTAAGGTTATCCTTAATTTTGTTTTGTTATCCTTTACCACTTTTTTGTTTAGTAATTTCAAATTTATTAATTAATGTACTAGGTTTTTTTTTTTTAATTATTTTAATCAATTTTTACAGTAACTAACTTTTATGTATTTATCGTTTATAATAAAATAATTAATATATATTTGAATACTAAAATTTAGGTATAAATATTCTATATTAAAATCTATATATAATTTTATGTAAATTTAACTTTTTTATGTAAATTTTTTCTTTCAAATTTGTCAGAAATTTTATTGGAATTTGAAAGTTGTAGCTTTACTTAATTGATGGGAAGTTGAATCATAGAACTTTGCTATAAAATATTTTGACTTATTTTAAAATGAAATTTTACTTAATTAAAAATAAAAAAATTAAATATATATATATATATATATATATATATATATATATATATATATATATATATATATATATATATATATATATAATCTTCTATATAATGTATGATTGGACTACTTTGATGGTGTTTCTCAAGGGTTATTAGGTAGTTGTGGAGTTAAAATTGCTTTCTTTTCACCACTTTTTCGATTTAAAATTTGGAATTGGGATCGACACCAATAACTAAGAAGAATTGATAACACTTTAAAAACTTTTAAATTTTGCATAGGAGGTGATTCTAAACTAGTAGTGGATTGGTTCAAAAGGAGCCCACAATTGCTTATCTTAGTTTTGTTACCATGACAACAAAGAATTAAAGAGTTACATAAGCAAATGACTTTGTTACTATATAATATATTTATAGGGAATTCACTCATAAGGTTGATGCACTTTCCAAGGAGGTGGTTGCTTTATATGAAGGGTTGTTGGTTTGCGAATCATTTTGAGGAGAGGAGGCTTTCCCACAAGTACAATACCCTATGAATACTAATTGGCAAGCTCAATTTTGATGTGGAGGAAAATCCTGGAATGACTTTAGTCCTTTTTTGTTTTAATAGACAATACTTCATTTCCGAAGAGTTCCTTGATGTGTCGTTAGCTCTTTTGTTTAGCATGGGATATTTGAAAAAAAAAAAAAAATGTAATTTGTCTTATTGTTTGAAAGGCTCATGGATCGATCTAGAATAAATAATTTTCGTTTTGAAAATATTAAACCTATTTTATGTATATTTTAATTTCTTTTATGAATTAAAAAAGTTATATAACTATTAGAATATTTAATTATTATATAATTTTTTTCTATAAAAAAAATATGTATTTATTTAAATAATTTTAAAATAATTTGTATGTTTTTAAAATTCTCTTTATACTTTATAATATGGATAAGCATGTATATTACAATGAAAATACATTTTTTAACAAATTTTCAGAAGAGTGTGTAGTAGTACAAATCTCTTGTATATTTTGGTATCCTATAATAATTTAAGTTTTCAAAACCATACGCAGTAAGGTTTGACATTTAAGAATATTTTAATTTTTAAGTGAGTTAATAAATATACAAATTCATTTTATTTTTTTCTTAAGCAAATTTATACTTTATAATATGGATAAGCATGTATATTACAATGAAAATACACTTTTTCACAAATTTTCAGAAGAGTGTGTAGTAGTACAAATCTCTTCTATATTTTGGTATCCTATAATAGTTTAAGTTTTCAAAACCATAGGCAGTAAGGTTTTACATTTAAAAATATTTTAATTTTTAAGTGAGTTAATAAATACACAAATTCGATTTTTTTTTTAGCAAATTTATTTTTTAAAAAAACTTAGAAGGTTTAATTTTATGTAATTATAAATCGTGAATTTTGGTTTTTAGAATAATTTAATTTAAGAGTAAATTAATAAGTAGAAAAATTTAATATTTTGACAAGCTCATTTTTTTTTGGCAAATCCTAGAATAGTTTTAGTTTTTATAACTATAGATAGTAGGGGTTGGTATTTTAGAATAGTTTATTTTGACACTGAGTTAATATAAATTCAACTTTTTTGGTAAGCTTATTTTTTGTGGTAATTTTTCATGGGAAAAATTCCCATATTCTTAAGGATGGTAGGTGTGGGGGGAATCAAGAATTGATTTATGAATGGGGTTTCATGACTGTTCAAAAAAAATAGGCTGAGACATATGCATATGCTCTCCTTCAGGGATTACTTTCTACAAATGTGGCTAGATTATGAACCTTGATGCTTGTTGGTGACTCAAGCATAATTATAAACCTCATGAAGACTGAGAAAACCCCCTCTAATAGTAGGCTAGCTTACCTCATTTCGAGGATAAAAAAAAGAGACCCTTCGATTCAAGGATGTCACTTTTTTCCAAGTGCCGAGGGCTCTAATTCATTAAGCGATCTCCCTAGCAAGCGTGGCCTCAAAATTGAGAGAAGGAAATATGGAAAAAAAAAATGGGGGTATTTCTTTCCATCCAATTCCCCAATATTTATCCAAAGTCATTTATGCATGTGGCACATACCAAGCTTATCAATTAATATATGTCAAAGAATACAAGCAATCATAGTATAATAAAAAAGGGGCAAGATACAAATCACACCACCACTATGCAATCCTTGCACATGCTTGACTTAATGTTCAGTCACCATTTTGAAACACACAACAATTTGAAATAGGGGAAAGGTGGGATAATGGTTATGCTTGCAAGTTTGGTGCTTGGAATGGGATTCTGGTAGTGGATGACTCTGGTTCAATTGAAATCTCAAGTAATCCCTCCCTTCAAACAATTCCTTGGCATTTTATTAGTGTGTTTAGCCAAGTTCCTAGTGAATTCTTCCTCGACCTAGTGCTTTGTCTTCGAGTTTGTTTGGATTTTAGTGTCGATTTGAAGTGCTTGTGTTGATTTGAAACCCCTACACCATGGCTTGGGTTTCAAGGGCCTTTTATTTCTATCTTTCTTGGGATATCTCTTGTGAGTGGAGGCTTCACACCCTAATCTATGGGAACTATTTTATTTTAAAAAGGGGAATTTGGGTGCTTTTCTGTGGCCTCTCTATACTCTTGTTTGAGTAGTGTTATCTCAAGGCTGCTATTTATTTTGCCTCTTGGGGTAAAATCATAGTCTACTTTACTATGCTTACCAATTGAGAAAGATTGGTTTGGTCCTTTGAAATTTCTCCTTTGGGCGCTTATTGTTAGGAAATATACCTTTGCAGTATACCTAATAGAACATAGGATTTTTTTTTAATTAAGATAGAAAATAAATGAAAAAGCAATCACACAATACACATATATTTTACCCTGGAAACCCAAACATGAAAACTAACATTTCTTGAGTGTCTTGCTCCCTTGTTGTCTTATTCATTTAGAATCAAAGGTTTCATGTCTAACCTTGGTATACATCTAAGATATAATCGACGTCATACCCTCTTTCTTATATAAAAACAACCCTCCAGCCAATTCGACTTACATCTACATGACCAACAACCTTCTGCTAAAGATAAGCAAGACGATCAACTACAACATTCTAATGATTAGATTCTATAGTATTACATCACACATTATTTATATTCTTTACAATAGTAAAAACCCTAAATAAAGGCGCCAAAAAATGGCTACATATCCACATAGATCATTAGCTACAAATCTTGTGAATCTTGAGATTCTGTTACAGTTGACTACCATTGGAATTACCAAACGACTACCGGGCAAACTCCATTCTATCTTCAATCGATTGTCACATGACCTCCTTTCGACCTCTTGTTGGTTGACCTATTTGACTTGTTATTGATCACTTCAAATTCGACTTCTATCAGTTGATCACTTCGACCTTCAACTTTCACCCCCAATCGATCCACCTCAACTTGACTTTCACTGCAAAGAATATAACAACCCTATAGAATCTAATACATTTCTCCTCCTCAGTGATTTTGATATCTACAGACTATAATCAATTTATTATAGTATTGAACACATTCAAATGCCCAGTTACCAAACTACCATCACTCATCCTCAGAAGATACAACTTCTTTCTAAGGAATAACTTAATTATTAGGGATTTCAATTGGTACAAGATCCCCAACTTGTCCCATGGTTTCTTGGCCAAGTCTTCACCTGAGACATTCAACAACACCGAATTTGCAAGACATAGTCAAATCATACTCCTTACCCTTCTTTTGAGTTTCTCTCGTTCTTCTCTCGACATACTTTCCAGAATGGTACTTGGATAGAATATTGCCCATTGTTCTTGATATACAAGGAGATCTTCAATTTTAAGCTTCCAAAGCTCAAAATTATGGCCATTGAATTTTTCGATCTCTCTTCTTGAGCTACTTGACATTCTTTTAAGCACAACTTTAAAGATCTCTAACTTACGACTCTTACTAGACCTAGGGTTTAGCTCAGATCCAAGATTGTCAAACCAAGCTCTGATATCACATGTTAGGAAATATACCTCCATGATAAACCTAATATATAGAGGAAGATAGATTTAAGCTAGAAAATAAATGACAAAGCAATCACACAGTACACATAGATTTTAGCCTGGAAACCCAAAAGGGGAAACCAACATTCCTTGAGCGTCTTTCTCTCTTGTTGTCTTATTCATTCAGAATAAAAGGTTACATGTCTAGCCTTGGTCTACACCTAAGAAAAAATCGACATCATACCCTCTTGCTTATACAAGAACAACCCTGCAACCAATTCAACTTATATCTACATGACCAACAACCTTATGTTAAAGATAAGCATGAAGATCAACTACAACATTCTAATTATTAGATTCTATAGTATTATATCATGCCTTATTTATAGTCTTTACAGTAGGAAAAACCCTAAAGAAAGGCGCCCAAAAACGATTACAGACCCACATAAATAATTGGGTACAAATCCTGCAAATCTTGTGATTCTATTATAGTTGACTGCCAGTCAGATTACCAGTTGAACTCCATTCGGTCTTCAATCGGTTGTCACACGACCTCTTGTCAGCTGACCTCTTTGACTTGTTGTCGATCACTTCGACTTCGAATTTGCCTCGTTGATCACTTCGACCTTCGAATTTYACCCCCAATTGATCCACCTCGACTAGACTTTCATTGCAAATAATATAATAACCCAACACTTATTTCTTTTATGCATGGACCACTGTGGAATTTTCTAGTTATGGATTATAAGGAAATATATGAATTGCATAGATTTCTTCGAAGGCATGGGGATTTTATAAACAACAACATGACCTCTATCTTTTCAGTGACCACCAAGGTTCATGAAAATGAAAATAATTGTATATTTCAAAATGTAGTAGTTATAGACACTCTTGTGTTGTAACATTCCTATTTTTAATCCCCATGAATTATAGTGTAATTATATAAATGTGAATCAGGCTGGTGAGCCAATGTGTTAGGGTGAAGAGACCGTATTGATTTAATGCGGCCAGGGGACGAATTGTATACTATGTTCATTGAAATAATTAATAAAAGTAATAATAGTTGTTTGCGATATGAGAGGGACAAAGATGATGGGGGGGATATGATTCCACAAAAGAGAGGGGTCCAAGGGGGAAATATTCATGGGTATTAATCCAACCCACATTCCTAAATTATTATCATTGTGTATAACCTTCTATTTGTTGTTGAGTGTTTCCAAATCCAATAATTTAACTAATGTAAGAGGGTAGGTGTGAGGAGTCACATCCCATAGTTATTGGGGAGCATGGGATGAAGTACAATCATATTTAGGAAGAGTGAAAGTCAAACAAGCAAGAGAGTAGAAGGTAAATTCATATGCAAAATGGGGACAATTTTTTTTGTCATATTTTGGGTAGCAAGAGAGGAGCTGAGTACTAGGAAGAGCACCATCCATGTTGTGCTCGAAGTCAACCATTATTGGGATGTGGTTATGTTGGAAAAGAGGCATGTGTTCCTGCAAAACATGTTGTAAGCATGTAGTGCATTTTCCTATTGAGGAAACGACTCAAGAGCCTTGTGAAGGTTGTTGTGATAAATCCTGAAGCAACTGAGAGTTCCTAGAGTCTCCAACAGAGAGATTCCTAGCCAACTGAGTGCACTAGAGGCCTTGATAAATTGATGGTACAACTCAAGGGACTACGAGTAATGAAGGGGGTACATTCCTTGGGTAGTGCAAGTTGTGGGGAAGTTAGAGCTGGTGGATTGGAACTTCTTTAGGAGTAGAACTTGAGTTTGGGGGTTGTTGTGTGTGGAGAGTGAATAGCTAGAGGGTCGGATCTACTTGTGGACTCATAACCTCATCTCGGGGATGACCTATTATTTAGAAAGAATGAACATCAATGATTAGACTAAGAGGTTCAACCTTCATATGCAACCGGTTGGCTATTTATTAACATATAAGTTCTTTGTTATGTTCTTATGTTTATTTCGCTGTGAAAATGGTTTATATGAATGCTACGTGGTTGTTGGTTTTCTTGAACAATTGCATTCATGTTTTAATATATGTTGTTAGATGCATTTATAACTATCGTATAAGTCCATTGGTTAAATATATGTTTGATCAATAGCTGGTAAGCTACGTGAAATTAATTAAGTAGAAAATCTTAATTTTAATGTGTTTTCCACATGTAAGGGGCCTCAGTTGAGCTAGGGTAAGTTACATTATGGTATCAGAGCTTCTAGTTCAAACACTGGGTTTGCATGGGCCAAAACCAATGCAAATTTGGGAAAATTTGTTGTTACAAATTTCAGTCTGTACAAATTTGGGGAAAATCGATAAAAAATCAGAGTAAAATCCCCAAATTCGGGAGCAAATTTATATTGGATTTTCCTTGTAGCCATCAGAGAGAGGTTTAAGGGCGTAATATGTAGGCTGCAGACCTAAATTCGTCCTGAAAGGTCAAAATTCGTGTTTTAATGGTTGTTGTAAAATTGAGTGAATCCTAATGGATCAACGACTGAGATCGTGTTTGATTTCAAAATCAATGACCCAGATTCATTGAAATAAGTTTAAAAACTTATAAGGTTTTCAAAGTTAGCAAGTTCGAGCAGATCAATAACTGAAATTCATTTTTGGAAGTTGGGAAAAGGAGACAAATCAATGGTCTGGATTCATTTTTGGTTGATGGGAAATTGGAGTTGATCGATGGTCATGATTTCTTTCAGAGCTTGGAAAAATAGAGAAAATCAATGATCGAGACTCCTCGACAGAGTTGGGTGAAGTTTGATGGATCAATGGTCAATATCATTTGAGATGGAAGATCAATGACCCCAATTCATTTGAGTTTTGGTAAAAAAATTCTAAGTTTTGGAGTTGGCCAAGAGAATTCGTCGATGGTCGATGATCGGGTTGACTAAATTGGCGAAGTGTTTTCTTCATCAATGGAAATCGTCGATGGATGATGGTCGGGTCAGCCAATTTGGTGAATTTTTTTGGTCGCCAACGAAATTTACTGATGACCTATGGTTGGGTCGACTGTTTTAGCCAAGTATATTGATCGAGCAAGAAAAAAGGCCAATCGTCGATGGTCGATGGTCAGGAATTGACACAATTGGTGAGGTGTCGGTGCATCCAAAAGAAGTTTCCAATGGTCGATGAAGAAAAGAGGAGGATGACGTGTCATGCCACATCAACATCCACATGTCATTCCATGTTGGCCAAGTTGACACCTCAGGATGACATGTCATGCCACGTCAACATCCATGTGTCATACCACGTCAACATAGTTTCCATGTCAGTCAAGAAATGGCTAATGGCTAATGGTTGGGTAAACTAAATTAGGGGAGTATTTTCATATCCCAACAGAAATGGTCGATGGCCAATGATCGGTTCAACCGAGTTGGTAAAGTGTTTCATTTGTCTGAGAAGAATCACTAACGACCGATGGCTGATGGTCGGGTTAGTCATTTTAGCAATGTCTTTCAAGTCGATTGTCAAAGGAAATGGTCGACGATCGATGATCGGGTTGGCAGTTTTGGCAAAGTATTGCATGCATCCAAAGGAAAACGTTGATCACAGATGGAGCTCAGATCAATGGTCCAAATTGCTTTGAGATGTCGATCGATGGTGGAAATTGATCAACATGGTTTGGAAAGGATTAATGGATTGATGGTTAAGGTTTCACCCGATTTGAGATCAATGTATCATATTCGAAGGTTGTTATCATAGTAAAACAATGAATTTTCTACAATTTTTTTGGGATTTTGAAGGTTATGAACTTGTAGGGCGATTTTGAGGCCCTAAACAATGTTTTAAGGGAATCAAAATCCATGAGAAAAGAGTGTACCTTTGGTACGCTCTATCTCTGTAGATTAAATAAAATAACTTGGATAAATCTTTGCAACAAGCTAATTCAAATGCAAAATAGAGCATGTATGAGAAAATTATAGTTGAAACAATTAAGGGAAAATTTTAGCACCAGTTTATTTCCAAAGGGAACAACTCCTTACTCGGGGGTTCGTTTGGGGCACAAGAGCAGTCTATGGAAATATCATGGACCATAGAAGACATTTATGGAGCTATATTTGGAATTTGGGTAAGTAAAAATGTGTAGGAAAAGAAAGAAGACACATGTAGCATACATGACTAAAAATGTAAAATAATCAAAACTTTTGCGGGCCATAACTAATAGTATGGAGCCTGATTAAGGGTGAAATTGTGACATATTGTTCATAAGGTAGTAATGGGAATACCCAATTGAGATTCTATCAAAATACAAAAGGATTTGGTGTAGGGAAGCATGAATAGGGTTAACATTTCCAAGCCAGGAGAAAGTGTAAAGGGGAAAAGTTGTCATTTCCAGATTGTTGCAGTTTTTGACCAGAGCATCAGTTTGACAATCTGAAAGTTGATGTGAATTAAGTGTTAGAATTCTTATCTGTGTCTTTTATAAAAATTTCCTTGTTTGCCGACAAATTTACCTCTATAAGTGGAAAAAGTTGGTGCTTGAGATTATTTTCATCGGGGAGAAAGGTGCACAAAAAAGGGTAAATTGACAATATTCAATTGCCTATAAATTTCTGCTCAGTGCTCAGAATTAAGTGAAAAGTAGTCAGTGAAAATCCGTTGGATAGAAGGATCCATCTATCCACCAATAATTTAGTTTTGAGCCAAACAATTTTCAAGGAATCATAAATAAGGTTACTGGTGAACTTGAAGGACACCATTGAGCATAATGGAAATTTCGAGAAGCCATGACTTTTGGCTTGTAAATAAGATTGAAGCATGAATATGGTCATTGGAAAGGTAATCAAGAGGAAAATATGAGATAATGTATAAGCTATCTAGGGGAGCATTAGGTTCTCCATAAGTTGCAGAAAAAAAAAAAGTGGAATTGGATTCCATGAACCATGTAACTACTCGATGTAAGGATTTTTCCAAATAATGTCAAAATTTGGAGAAACTTTCCCATATAATAGAGGTGAGTGCTAGAGGTGATTATTGTGTAAGGAAAAGTGTATATTCTCATGATAGTGCCTATGCATAAGTATAGAGGCGCATTTGAAGTGCAATATCTTGGAAAAATAAAAAGGGCTTGAGCTTATTAACACGGCATTGATAATAAGAAGAGAAGCACTCCAATGAAGAGTGTCATGTGAATGGATTTCTAGTAAGAGAATAAGATTCCAAAAATGAGGATTGCATGGGTATGATCTGGATTAATCCTAGGTTCCATGGGACAGGGAAGCAGGTCAAGCTGGTATAGTTGGTTGAAGCATCAAAGAGATACAAAGATAAGTGCAGGGTCGCAGAGTAGGCGATGAAAGGTTGACAAAGGTCTAAGGAAGAGTAGGGGAAATACTAGTTTTCAACTGTTACAGAGTCTAAGTGAATTGCAAAGGAAAATCAATATAGGTTCTCACATAAAGTATGAATCCAATAGGTGAGAAATATCATCTACATGCACAAGGAGTTAAGGACAACTCCATAGCCTTGAAGGTAGAAATGTAGTGAAGGCTACAAAGCTTGCTGCAAGAAAAGGAAAATGACATCATGAGATGAGGTGTGACTCATGGAGTGCATGAGTCATCTCTATATTCAAGCATAGGGAGGCAGGAAGAAGGAATTTTTATATATGATCTAGAAAACTTTGTCTACAAGTACCAGAAGGAAGAAAGCTACATCTATTATCACAATGTGCAACAAAAACAAGGTACAAGTGCAAATGGAGGATGTGTAGAATTTCATTTGGACCATAGTGGTATTAAATGGCCAAGTAGTTCTTCACAACGAATTACTCAATGAGGTAAAGAGCGATATTTGAAATTGAGAAAATCCATGGATAGAAAAAGATATCGAAAAAGATATATTCAGAATGTTGAAATGCCAATCAATGATAATGGTATTTCAAGACCGGTTTGATCAAGGAAACGAGGAGTGGTTAATTAGATTGCAGTGTCAATATTCAACTAGAGTATTGCATGTTACAACACTATGGATATTGAGAGTTTTTATCCAAATGTTGGGACAATATTCTCTGCATAAAGAAAGCATTTGTGAGATAGAAACCCTAGTGGATCTAGTGGCGGGAGATGCATAATGGGCAAGTGTGGCTTGGCTAGAAGGTTTATAATAAGGGACCTGTTATCGCTCAGTTTGTAGGATAGGTTGAGTAGCTTGAAGGCAAGAGTCAAACTGGCGTAACAAGAGCTTCCCCACCCACTGTCACCTCGATGGGGGGCTCTTTCTATTTAGGGTGGCTAATCCCAAGGGAGACATCCCTAGTAATCTGGGGTATTGAAAGGAAAATGATCAATAGGTTTAGGCTCAAAAGATTAAAGTAGGTTTTCCCTTTCACAGATTACTGCCAAGAAAGATAGTCAAAATGAAGGTATTCCACTAATCAGGCACCTGTTTGCGAGACAAGGCAAATAAAACTAAAATGTGCAATAGTGGTTAGTACTTCATAAATTGATGACTATCTTTATTATATATGAGCACATATAACAGTAATTATTGACGAAGTCAATGATTACAATAAAGGCTATGGCTTCTAATATTACTTCTTCAATAAATACCAAATGATAGAGCATTCAATGTACAAAATTAATCCTTGAATTATCACAATGCATTAAATACCATAAATATGCTCACATATAATGTTGTTGCATCAAGCCTACTAAGGGTGATGTCAGCCCTATTCTGGGTTAGTTTTGCTAGACAATAAAGTGGACATTTTGCTAATTAACCAATGGAAATTCATTTACACATCAAAGTCTATCAATTGATGACATTAGCCGCAACTTTCATACGAGTCAAGAGTTAAAAATAGGCATGATGTCATCATAAGTCTAGGGTTAGTATGATGCTAGGGTTAGTTAGGGTTTCAATTTAAGAAAGTTTGAAAGATTGTTTTAACACAAAAGGCTCAATGTTTAAGGTTTAGACTAGTGCCTTAGGGTAAATGGAGTCAAGGAGTAAGTCTAAGCTCTTGGGAGAATCTAAATCTAAGGACGGGAGAGTTAGGCTTAATGGTGCTGCAATGGCAGGGCCATGAAGTCAAAACCCTAAGGGGAGGAGGCTCATTCCGGTGTCACTTAAGCAAGGCCTCACGCTCCTCCCTCTTTCCTTAAAACTCTTTGGAAAAAACGGCTAGCTTCAAAACATAAATCTAGGGCTGAAAAGTGTTGTAGGGCCAAGGCTTTTCAAACCCTAAGAGTCAAACCCTAGGTGTAAAGTCAATTAGGCCTACGACGTCTTCTTTCTTCAATTTATGTTGCAAATCTAACTCAGAAAAAGAAGAATTAGTGTAGCAATGGCTAGGCTATATTCTTCTTAATCAAATGGCTAAACAAGTTTTTATCATGGGGACATGAAGCAAGGACCTACTTGTGTGCTTGCTCCCTAGGGTTTCAATGATTAAGCAAAATAGCAACAATGTAACCATAAAAGTAAGATATTTAACCTACAACCATTCAATCAAGAAGTTTTGCATGAAAAATATACTTACAAATCAACGATGAGCTAATCAAACCCTAGTTGTAACACCTTCCAATGATAAAAACACCATAATAATGCCAAAGATGATCATCCACAAGTGTAGCGCCTCAACTCCAAGAGCCAATAATCCAAGAAAAAAGACTAAAAAGAGATCTCTCACAAGAGAGTGAGTTGTGTTATCCAAAATGAGGCTCAACGTCCTCTATTTATACCAATATTATGACCTTTAATTACAAAAATAGGTCATTAAAACAGCCGACAAGGCTGACTAACAAAAGTTACATTATTTGTCACATTAAATGCTAAAAGGCCAAAATTATGAGCTAAAAAAGGGAGACGTCAGGCCCCTCTGAGGGAGACGTTGGCCCTTTTTGGGCAAGATCAGCATCCCAAAGGCAAAACGTTGCCCCTTCCAGGGCTCCTGTAAGCTGCCACACGTGCCAAATGATCCCAGCACACTGCCACATCCT
>JASDQU010739218.1:179577-191397 GCA_032191745.1 Picea mariana | reverse complement strand
AGAAGGTTATAACGATCAAATATGACACATACCATGATACCTTGGACCAATTACCTCATGGAGCAAGAGTCATCTCTAATGCAAGCCCAAGCCGGTGGTGATGGAAGTTGCTGCTGCTGATAGGACAAATCTAGCGAAGAAGAAGAAAGATGGGTCCTCCAGGACCATGCTCAAGTCAATCCTGCTCTCGGTACTCCATGTCTAGGACCTATGGGCCTCGAGACATGATCTCCTAGTTATCCCTAGATATCGGGGATAACAGGACCAATAGTGCACAGTTGAGCATAATGGAAATGCACATGGTAGTGAGGTTCTACACGAATTCAAGTACAACCATATACAACAACAACAAAATAAATAAATGAAGTTGAAATAAATATGCATTGAAGTGCATGATAGAATTGATGCATGATCCATACAATAAAGATAGAATGGATGTGCATGAAATAGGGATGAAATATTAAATGCTTAATGCACATTGATGTGCATTGGTGCATGTGGGCGTGGTTGAACATGCTTGTGGCATGTTTGTAGAATGTGATTAGTCTGTTTTTATATATGAAATAATTATGTTATGATATTTGAATAAAACTAATGATGGGTTGTGTGTCCAGGAAAAATATTTATAGCATGGCTAAAAATGATGATGATGTTGCTACTTATGGTAGCCATCCATATGAATACAAATGAGGATGGTGGGAATGTTGATAAATAGGTTGATAAAAGAAGCCCATGAACTTCTACCAAAATATCAATTTATCAGGTAACATCAAGTAATGGATAACAACCATGCAGGTATGCATTTGGGTTGCTTATGATGCATAAAATGCTAAATGGAATTGAGGTAAGAATTCCCTCAGTTAAGTTCTCAATATTTGAATTGACGTAAAGGTATGAGGCCTTGCGTATGCAAATATTATTTACTGCTTGAATGCATCTATGAGAAATTTAATTGCATATTATGTTATATTGGTTATGGGATCATAACCAAGTCAAGTAAGGAGATATTACTCATGATGTATCAATGGATGCCATTGGATATGGCCATGTGTGAGGTCATTATGTGGTTGGAAATGGAAGGGATATAATTCCATATAAGTTCGTAATGGTCTCCCTTTGTATAACATATATTTGGACTGCAACCTCTTTGTTGACACATGAGAGAACTAAGGGAATTATATTCCTAGTATTGTGTATGGGTCAAAGAGGAAGGTATCCAAATGTTCGGGAAGGTGATTGGGGAAGAGTTGGATGATGAGTTGAGGTGTTGGCTAGACCTTCCAATCCACCATGGTGGAATACATGACATGGATATATGGTATTCCATAGTCAATACAAGAATGTTTTGTGTAGATGTGGCCATGGGTATTGGCACATTGGTTTTATTTATTGGTAAATTTTGATTGCACTATGAAAATATTTGTATGCTAGATAATACATGTGCAAGTAATGATGGTGTCATTCCATTTAATATGAACAATAGTTGTAAGTGATTGATTTTTAGAGTAACATAATTTTGAGATTACTTCATGGATTGAATGCAAATGTTGTAGTGAAATGATATTGTGCATGAGATACTATCAACTTGTTTGGCTGCAAGAAAGTTGAGGAAATTGCAAGTAGAGTGGTATCGGATATGGAAATGATGTAATCCCATAAGAAATATAGATATCTACAAATGCAAGAGAAAAACATAATGAGAAGAAATCTCATGCGTGGGGAATTTTATTTTCCTGTATAAACATATTTGAGAAATTAATAATTGAAAATTGTTATGATATGCTAACAATTTGTTTGGTTTCATGGAATTTGAGAAAAATGTAGGGAGAATGGTCTTGGATATGGCAGAGATTTTATCCCATAAGGAAGAATAATATATACAACTACAAGATCCAAATATAATGAGCATAAAAATCATGCTTGGGAAATTATGTTTTTCTTGTATAAAACATATTTGGAAATTGATAATTGAAAATTGTATGATGATGTCTCATATTGATTGTATGCATATGATGCAAATGGAATGATTGCCATAGGTTACATATTTCTAATGGAAGTCTAACAGTGAGTTAGCATTCATCTATGTAAGAACACCTTGGAAAATGATGGATTGTCTGAGGAACTGTATAAAAGTGAAAGGGATTCCTGGATATAGAAGGTGAGTGAACCAAGAAGAAACAAGTTGTTAGGATTGCAAAAGAACCAAGTTGTCAATCTTGAAGAGTAAACTCTAGTGCGAGTTGCACTATCGAAGAACCTAGTTGTCAGGCTTGAAAGTGAACTCTAGTGTGAGTTGCACTGTCAAAGAACCAGGTTGTCAGGATTGAAGAGTGAACTCTAGTGTGAGTTGCACTGGAGCAACACGATTATTTTGTTTATCTTTTCTGGTAGTTCTTCCTAGCAGTGCATCCCTTGAGATCCCAGTAGTGAGATTCCTATTTACCCATTCCAGAGAGACCCTGATAAACAATTAGTGTATCCCGATGGATTGAGGACAATGAAGGGGGAACATTCCTTGGGTTAGCCCTGATAAAAGAATGAGACAACCCAATGTACTAAGAGCAGTGAAGGGGCTACATTCCTTGGGTTAGGTAGGTCAAGAGGAAGAGAGCTGGTGGAAATCGAGATAGTTGTAGGAGAATGTCAATGGGTTATGTATCTATATTTCTAGGCTGAAGTGCCTATGTATCTATGTTTTGGGGCTAGAGTGCCTATGTATTTATATTTAGGCTGGAATGCTATGTGATTTTAGGATAGAAAGCCTATATGTTGATTAAAGGTTGGAGAGCCTGAATGTGTAATTGTATGTACACTGTATGGTGTTGTGCACTGAGGAAAGTGAAAACATAAGGGGGAGAGAAATACAACATCCCTAGTTTTAATCCTTGTAAATTATAATGTAATTATATAAATGTGAATTAGGCTGGTAAGTTGATGTGTTAGGGAAGAGACCTTGTACTGATTTAATGTGGTCGAGGGATGAATTGTATATTATGTGCACTAAAATAATTAATAAAAGTATTAATCATTGGTTGTGATACAAGAGGGGAAAAAATTATGGGGGGCTATGATTCCACAAGAGAAGGGGGTCCAAGGGGGAATATTCATGCATATTAATTCAACCCACATTCTTGAATTATTATCATTGTGTATAACCTTCTATTTGTTGTTGAGTGTTTCCAAAGCCAATCATTTAACTAATGTAAGAGGGTGGGTGTGAGGAGTCACTTCCCATAGTTATTGGGGAGCATGGGATGAAGTACAATCATCTTTGGGAAGAGTGAGAGTCAAACAAGCAAGGGAGAAGAAGGAAAATTCGTATGTAGAAAGGGGACAATTTTTACTGGCAAATTTTGGGCAACAAGGGAGGAGTTGAGTGTTGGGAAGAGAACCAACCATGTTGTGTTTGAAGAAGGAAACCATTATTGGGCCGTGGCTATGCTCAAAAAGAGTCTTTTGTGCCTGTAAAACAAGCTGTAAGCATGTAGTGTGTTTTCCTATTGAGGAAATGATTCAAGAGCCTTGTGAAGGCTACTATGAGAACTCCTAAAGCAGTTGAGAGTTCCTAGAGTCCCCAGATGAGAGATTCTTGGCCAACCGAATGCACTAGAGGCCCTAATAAATGAATGATACATCTCGAGGGACTGTGAACAGTGAAGGGGGTACATTCATTGGGTAGTGTAGGTTGCAGGGAAGAGAGATTTAGTGGATTGGAATTGTTGTAGGAGTAGAACATGGGTTTGGGGGATGCTTTGTGTGGAGAGTGGATAGCCATAGGGCCAGATCTTCTTGTAGACTCATAGCCTTAGCTCAGAGGTGGCCTACTGTTGAAAGAGAATGAACAACAATGCCTATGGCTGGGAGGTTCAACCTTAGCACACAACTAGTTGCTTATTTATTAGCATATAAGTTCTTTGTTATGTTATGTTTATTTTGTTGTGCAAATGGTTTATATGAATGCTATGTGGTTGTTGGTTTTATTGAATAGTTGCATTCATGTTTTAGTATATGTTTTTAGATGCATTTAGAACTGTGGTATCAGTCATTTGGTTAAATCTATGTGTCATATGTAGTTGGTAAGCTAAAATAAATTAATTAAGTAGAAAATCTTAATTTTAATGTGTTTTCTGCATGTAAGGTGCCTCAGTTGGGTTAAGGCACGTTACATGTGCAACAAAACAGGAAAATTTAAGTTTTGGAAGTTGAATGCTCTATGTTAAGGAGTATGGAAAATAAACTTAGTAAAGGCTCCCACTCAGTTGCCTCAAATTTTAGAATGTCAATGAATTCTTCCCCATATGATCTCAAATAAGAGGAAATAATCAATCAAATGATCGAAGACACAAATTTACACAACTAGGAATCTCACCCTGCAAATATCGACCAAGACAAAGCTCTCAAGAAGCATGAATTTCATTAGTCTTTTATATTATGTAGAACAATATTAATATTATGTGTCTTTTATATAATATACACTAAAGGGAGCTTTTTGGAATCCTTTGTGAAGGATGGTTTGGAACTTTTTGTACTAGACACATTATTTGCTAGTAACGTTGTTTTTTGTCAAGAGACAACTATATTTTTGTATTACTCTACTTTCCAACTTGACTACAACATATTTTTAATACAAAATTCAAGCATTCATGTTAAATCTTTTTTCACCATCAATCATGTAGAACTATGACTCTCAACAAAATTCTTATCAAACTTAGAAAATAATTTTTGCAAGAAAGAAAGTGGGGTTGCCCACTTATTAAGTTACTCCTTTAATTTCAATAACTATAAATAACGGGTTCACATGCTTATTGTAACGTCCCCACTATAATCCCCAGTTTAATTATTTTTTAATGTGGATATAATGTATGGTTGTGTCCAAGTGATGTATATGCAAAATGTATTTATGAATTTTAATAAATAAAATGTGATGCCAGATATTGGGGGATATGGACAAAGATGAGGGATAATTAATACACAAGAGAGGGGAATGTCTAGAAGTGTCTAAGAGGGTCCCAAGGGGGAAATTATTCATGGGTATTAATCCAAAACCACATTCTTGAATTTTATTATGATTATGTATTAAACTTCTATTTTCTATTTGAGTGTGGAAGAGCCTAATCATTGAATTCATGTAAGAGGGTGGGTGTGAGAAGTCACATCACATAGTTATTAGGAGCATGGGACTGAGTACAATCAGTTTGGGGAAGATTATAAGTCAAGCAAACAAACCAAAGGAAAGAAAAAAAATTATGGCTAAGGGGGGAATTTTTAGATAGTCATTTTTTTTTGTGAACAATAAGCAAAGAACAAAAAAAAAGAGCACTGGAGCTAGAGCAACCATGGAGGGAGAATTGCAGAGAATTTGTGGAGATAAAGACTGAAGAAGCATGTTTTCAGACTTGCAAAAGAACCAATTTGTCAGGCCTAGAGAATGAACTCCTGTGAGAGTTGTAATAGAGCAACAAGCTTGTTTGTTGTTGTTTGTTGATAGCTTTCCTAGCAATGAGCTCCCTTGATTTTCCCAGTAGTGAGATTCATATTTACATGCACTAGAGAGACCCTGATAAACAATTGGGATGCCTAATGGATTGAGAGTAGGGAAGGCCTAAGGGATACATTCCTTGGGTTGGGTAAGTCGAGAGGAAGAGAGCTGGTGGAAAATTAGGATAGTTGTAGGAGAATACTAGTTGGTTGTGGGATTTTTCTAAGCTGTGAGTGGATAGTGAGAGACCACCCCGTTTTGTGTATTTCTAGCCCCAACTCAGGGGTAAATTGTTGTTGATATTTGGAACAACAAGTCTATGGTGGGTGGAATGTCTGTCCCAAGAATTTGGTTGCACAACTGATTTAAAAGATAAGTGTTTTATCTGTTTCATGTGTTATATTTATGAGCTTAATGGCCATGCATTCATGTTTTCTTTAATAAGGATTTATATGATTGTGTTTTGAGTTATTTAAACTACATTCATGTTGATTTTAGCACGATGTAGATGCATTTAATTAGCGATATCATAAAATAGTTAAATATGTGTGTAATTCATAGTTGGTAGGCTAAATGAAGTTAGTTAGCAAAAACAATTTAATTTATATGTAATTCTGCATAGTAATGGACCTCATTTGGGCTAGGGGTACGTTACAGATTGGTATTAGAGCTTTTGGCTCAACACTAGACCTGTATGGGCCAAGAACCAATGCGAATTAATGGTAAAATTCGATGTTAGATATTTTGGATATGTGACAGATTTGGGGAAAATGATGAATTCAAGAGTGAAATTCCCAAATTAATAAATGATTCAGTTTGAAATATGCCTTAGAACCCTCTCAAAGATGATCAAGAGCCTTAATTTGAGGGTTGCAGAGTTAAAATTCGACTTAGAAGGTCAAAGTTTGTGTTTTAATGGATGTTGAAGAAGTTGGGCTAAGTTTGATAGATTGACGACTGAGATCCCTTTGATTTTGAGATCAATGATCCATACTCATCGTAGATCGACTCAAAAACTTATTCATTTTTTGTGGTTTGGAAAGTGAAGTAGATCGAAGATCTGGATTTGTTTTTGGCTGTTTGGAAAGTGAAGCAGATCAATGACCATGATTCATTTTCGGACATTGGCGAAGTTAAGAATATATAGTCGAGATTCATTAACAGAGTTGGGAGAAGTATGGTGGATCGATGGTCATGATCATTTTAACCGGGAGATAAAAATGATAGATTCATCCTAGATTTTGGTTGAAAAATTTCTAAGTATCGGATTTCAGTGAAATTCATGGGAAAAAGTTGGTTTTCCAAGAGAAATCATTGATGGTTGATGGTTAGATCAATGAATTTGGTGAAGTGTTCGATTCAACCAAAGGAAATTGTCGATTGCTAATGGTCAGGTTAGCAAAATTTGTGAGGTGTTTGGTTCATCAAAGAAAAGTTCTCAATCACTAATGAAGGGAAATAGGGTGATGACATGTCATGCCACGTCAACATCCAAGTGTCATGCCACGTTAGTCGAGTTGTCATGTCAACATCCACAAGTCATGTCACATCAGCCAAGAAATGACCAATCATCGATGTCTGATGGTCGGGTTGACAATATTGGTGAAGTCTTGGGTTCGACCAAGAGAAATTTTCGATGGTTGATAGACGGGTTGATAGAATCTATGTAGAGTTTCATACGTCCAAGAGAAATTGTCAATTGTTGATGGAGTTTTAATCAATGGTCCAGATCACTTTATGATTTATGCTCGATGATGGAGATTCATCTGTGGGCCTGGAGAATGTTTGTTAGATCAATGAATAAGATTACTCCCAATTTTAAGATCATCAAATTTTATTGAAAGACTATTATAATAATAAACCAATTGATTTTCTACGAAATTTTAATATTTTTGAAGGTCATCAACTTGTAGGGGCATTTTGAGACCCTAAACGATGTTTTTAGGTAGTCAAAATCGAGAAAATTATGTGTACCTTTGGTACACACAATCTCTACTACTTAAAATAAAAGAACTCATAGAGATATTTCCAATGAACTATTCCGAGCACAAAACATAGCTCGTATGAGAAAGTTATAGCTGAAACAATGCAGGGTATATTTTCGACCCTAGTTTATTTCCAGAGGGTATAACTCCTTGCTCAAAGGTCAGTTTGGGGAATAAGAGTAGTCTATAGAAAGCTAATGAACCATAGCAAACAACCATGGAACCGGGTATGTAAAATGTGAAGAGGAAGAAGACACATGTAGCATACAGGGATAAAAATGGGAAAACAATTAAAAACTTCCTCATACGATAACTTTTAACTTGCAACTCAGATTTAGGAAATTAGATAGTTGATGGAAAGGTATTGAGGAGGAACAACCATTTGTCCACCTAGAATTTTGAATTGAGCACTGTAATTTTCTTAGAAAATAATAAAACCATTTTTGCAATAGTAAAAATAGAGCAATGAGTGGAAATTACAACTTGAGAATGTTGCAACTTTTTGCTTATAACTCAGAATGAAGCATTAGTACAACCATTGGAAATTTGTTTCAAAGAATAATGTGTCTAAGGAATCACATTTTGAATAACTGCAATATGTTATTCATAAATTGAGATGAAGAATAAATTGTATTCTAATTAATGAAATGTTTTATAGTATGCATGTTTTAACAATAATTATTACATGCACATTTATTGCAGAATATTAGAGGTACAAGAAAACAATTTTGGTTCTTATATGAGGATTTGGTTTATGGAATATGCCTAGGGATCTTACAACCATGAGGAGGAGGTCATAGGGCTACATATTAGCATGGGAAATGTTGACATGGAGTCTAATATAAGAAGAGGAAGGCAAGATCTTACAGAGAGAAGTGTAGAGCTATAGGATGGATAATGAAAGGATTATGAAGGCTCGGGAAGAGATACTTCATAGTCTGAATATTTTGTAGATGCAAGACAATAAATACTTTGGCACAAAGGAAGCAACTAGTGCTAGACACGTAACCACATCCAGATCCCATAGCAGAAGGGATGATCATGGGAATGAAAAGAAGTCAAGCACTTTGAGCAAGCACCATCATTCCCTGTAGAAATCCACTAGGAGAGCTCATGCAAGTTCATGGATAGGGAGCATCCAAAGCATGTCTCATGTCAGGAGGCATAGAAGAAGGCCTGAGGCAAACACATAACAGGGTGAACTCAGGAAAATCAATCCCCCAACTTTCAATGGTGAGCATAGAAAGGGAGAAGAGGTTGAGGCATGGATGTTGGAAATGAAGAAGTATTTCCAGCTACACGATTACCCTATGAGCAAGGAAGATGAAGACTAGTTTTACAAAAATCTTGGAATGATAAGATGAAGGGTAAAAAGGATCAAAGATGGCATAAATGTTTTAACCCACCCCTTTTCAAGAACAAATCACAAGCAAATCAACAAGGAAAATCAATCCAAAATGAGCTCATGATGTTAGATTCATTTGGGAAAAGGCCAAAGAAGTAACTTGTACAATGTTGGGGATGTGAGAGAAATCACTTATACAGGGAATGCCTTCACAAAGGAGAAATAATGAGGACTATCCACAACATTTAGGAGGTTGAAATAGTGGAAGACATGGGAGGAAACATGCCAAGGATTTATGCAACCTTGGACAACAAGAAAGCATAATATTAATCCCCCATGATTGAAGTGGAAGGTAAGATTGATAACCAACACATAGCAATTTTAATTGATTCTAGAGATAGCCATAGTTACATAAACTCTAATATTGTTGAAATATTTTGCTTGCAAAGGAGAAAGCATAAGAAATCTTGGTTAGTTCAGTTATCCACATGATATAAGATGAAAATCATTTAGTTGGTTAAAGATTATCCAATAGACATGAATGGACATAGCACAAAGGTAGATGTGAACATCATACCGGTTCGTATTATTGTCTAATCGGCATGGATTGGTTGGAAAAACACCATACTGTGCTAGATTGTTACATAAATACAATCACATGCCTTGATGAAGAAGAGAAGTAAGGAAAGGTTCAAGGAATTCCAAGAGATATAGTTGTTAGACACATTTTATCCATGTGGTTGAAAAAGGGTTTCAGGAAGGGATGCCAAGTTTTTGTAGCCCATATGAAAGATGAAACCAAAGATATACTGCCAAGTATTGAAGACCATTCAATCTTGAAGGATTTTGGAGATGTTTTTGTGGATATTCTGAGATTTCCATCAAAGAGAGACATTGATTTCTCTATTGATTTGGTGCCAGAAGCTTCCCCAGTGTCCAAGATACCTTACAGAATGGGGACACTAGAATCGAAGGAGTTGGAGATGCAACTTGAAGAACTTTTAAAGAAGGGGTATATATGCTCAAGTGTGTCACCTTGGGGTCCCCCAAGTCTCTTTGTGAAGAAGAAAGATGGAACCTTGAGGCCGTGTATTAATTTAATACAACTAAATAAGGTCACCATTAAGAACAAATATCCTTTGCTAAGGATTGGTGATTTATTTGATTTCCATTTCCATCTCCATATCCATACCTAAATTTCCTACACCATACCTGAATTTTCCTACACTTGTTATGCAAGAATTTGTGCCATATATCACGCTCTTTTCTACATTGGAATTCCAACTTACAATACTAGAGTCACATTCTAGGCCCAAATACTTATAAGAAGACACCACCTGAAGTTTTTTACCCTTCAATGCAATAGTTATCATTTGCGCAAGTGGTAATGACCATTCCTAATGTTTAAGTAATTTTTTTCACATATTTTCCACCATGAAAGGTTCAGTGGACACTATGGAGTGGCAGTGTTTGCAACTGGAATTTTTTTATCATCTTTTCCATACCTAGTAATGGTGGCTAGCTTCTCTACCACAATTGCCTTCTTCATGGTGCAATTTCACTTGGGTTTCCCTCACTTTGCATAATTGTTATTGAACATACTTGGAAAATTGTTGTGGTTGGGAGTTGGATGATCACTGTTGTTTCCTAGGTACCCAACTTTTTGATGGGGATTTGAATAGGTGCTGCAATTTTTCTAAGGCACCATGCTCCTACATATTATTTATCTTATTCATAAACATTTCACCTATAATTTTTTGATCCTATGATTCATGTTTGAGATTGATCTCTATGCTAGTGTAGGATTATTTCCATTGCTTTCAATCTTTCTTTCAAACTCTAAAATTTCTTAATTTCATTGTCACTGAAAATTTTTTGTAGGTGATTTTTACGATGACTTCTTGATTTTTCCATTTTTTAAATGACCTTCCCAAGCATATCTAGCACTATCCTATTTCCTATATAAGCTATGACATATGGGATTTCCAAGTATATTGATTTTATTAGAAAAGCTCATCCTATATTAATTAAATATTTAGCTAGTTGAGAATTTAAATTTAATTATAGCCAAATATCATATTAGTCTCAGACTAAAATTCCTCATTGATATTTTTAGTGTTCAAAGCTAATACATATCCAAAATACATTGCAAGGCTACTATAAAAATGATTTTATTGGCGTAGATTTCGATTCTTTCACACTAGGAATGTGTAAAATTAGTGTCGAATATGTAATTGAAAACACTTTAGGGTTGATTTTGCATTGTTCCAAGTGGCGGGTCTTGGAAATAGTTACATGAATATTGTCATATACTGGTTCATGTTATTTCTCATAGTAAATTTTAATGAGAGAATCAGTCTTCTTCCACATAAATTCTACAAGAAATGTAAGCACCTTACTAATCAACCTTCTTTCAGATCCCATAAACTTCCCCCATCTTCCCAAGTTTCTTCTCCCATTATGATGCTTGGAACTAATCTAAGTTGTAGTTCCCAAATTCTAGTTATTCTTCTCATAGAGGCATGTCACTAGACTTGACGAATTTCCTCCCTTATTACAAATAATACAACAATGTGTGGATTTCTATGTATGGGTTCTTAGAAAACATTTCTCAATAAAAAATTTATAGGTAAGCAAAATGATACAATGCTAATTTCTTGTGCATACTAAAATAGTTTTTGTGTGAAGACTAAAATTGGTTTTTAAATTTAACCAAATTTTAAATCGATTGCATCTAGCAATTCATAATAATTTGTTGAATGAAAAACAAGAACACCATAGGACCATATTTGGACATAATTAGTTATGCTTCAGGGCATGCATGCTCAAATACTAAATTGTCATGGTTGGCAGTAGACTTTGTTTGCCCAAATTATATGAATATGAAGCCCCTATTGTAGATAAAAAAATATGAAGGAACTTGGTTAAAATATTCTTAATGTTTTCAACTTAGTCCTTCTATGAGTGTTCAAAAGGGTATAATTGATGAAACACTAACTAATGGTACAGAA
>JASDQU010739218.1:162082-179300 GCA_032191745.1 Picea mariana | reverse complement strand
AGCCTTTCGCTCGACTTTTTGCTCATGGCCACGGATTCCCCAAACGCCAGAAGCCTCGTCGTCGGCCCCTTGACGAGCTCCGCGAAACAGAAATCTCTGACGCTGTGAAGCCCTGAAAATATCTCGTCACAGAGCCGTTTCTCGCTGGCGAACAGAATCCTCACCGCAATTCTCACGGCGCGTATCCACTTCTTGATCTTGATGTCGAGAATTTCCCACTCCATCTTCTGCACGTCGCTCGTACTGAGCCTCTCGACACCGATTCTGTTGAGACACCCTTCGATTACAGACTTTCTGGTCAGCCCGTAGATTCGTATGCACTCACTCCGATACCCGCAGGCAACCATGCGCTTCGCTATGCTGCGGAGGTTCAGCACATCTTGGGCCGGCATCATGTCGATTTCGCAAATCTCGTCGGCGTTAGAATTCCAACTCTGACGGCGGCCGCTGCTGCTTTCGTCTTCGACTGTCGATCCGTCGTCCGGCGAAGCGTGGCTCGAGTTGCCGTCGTCAGGCGCCATGGTCGGCTGGACGTTGCCCGACAGAATTCGGTGAAACTCCTTCTCAAGGCGAGCCATCGACATTTCCATGAGGCGCTGCGCACGCACCATCTTGGCGGAGCTGCTGTGAGTGACGACGAGACTTTCCATGAGATGACGTAGACCGTCTACAGCGTCGAGATATTCGTTGGTTTCTTTTGGGTTGCTCTGGAACAATATGGGGTTGAACGAGTTGGAGTCCCGGCATGAGATTATTCGGTCAGAGTAATCCAAATTTGCCTCTAAATCAGCCAATTTCCCATGGGGGTTGCCGGGATTTTTATGGCTCGTGGCGGAAAGGCGGTTGTCGTAGGTGAGGATTGTGAACATGTCTCTCGTCATGTTCTCAGAGGAGCCCAAAGATTTGTCGATATGATGTGCAGTGGCCACTACTCTGTCTTCTCCTCCTACCGTTGCTTCCTGTATCTCCATTGACGTATATATAAAGAGTATTATAGTCTCTATGGTTTTAAGAGAGAAATACTGCGTATGAACGGCAAAATGATTTATGAGAATTCAACCTCCAGAGCCTCGTGAAATATGAGAGAATGAAGCTGTGAGAATGAGAGGAAATTGAGGTCGGTACCGTATTTAAAGGAGTCTAGGAATAAATAAACACATGGATGGTGGGACATTGTCTGATTCTACATTCGGTTTTTTCTTCGAGAATAAATCTCCCTTCCCTGTCCAATCTGATTGGGTGTCTGCTGAAACTCAATGATTAAGTGTCCTCCAAGCTTCTTACATAAGCGCTGGGCTCATGTAGTCAATGCTTCTTACATAACTGCATGTAGTCAATGTTTCTTACATAAGTGCTGAGGCTACGGTGTTTTCTAAAGATGTGAGTTTTTGAATTTTTTTTAATTGGAATTCGAATAAATAGATTGTGATTGTGAAATTATAATTTTTTTTTTCATTTAAATTATTTTTTAATGTATAAATGGATTTAATATTTTGTTGTATACAAGTTTAATTAATAACTTTTAATTAAAATTGATTGTAAAATAATACACGTAAAAATTAAAAAATAAACTTTTAAACTAAGCTGTGCTTTACACAAATATAAATTGATTTTTTCTAGATATTCTTTCACGATTGGTGGCTGTCATCTAACTGTATTAAAATGTAAACAATTAATGATGTTTTAATTCTAAATCCTAATCTTATAACTAGCCATTGAATAATATGCTAGTATATTACCTCAACTTCACTGTAAAAAAAAGTTATTAGTTATTACTGCCATATTATTAATGCTTTCAATTTAAAGAATTATTATTCGCTGGCTTTTCATATTATCGTTGCCTTTTTGTGATCATATACTTAGATATATGATATTGTCGTGGCTGAAAATGACCACTTTATGACCACTTTATGTAAATGACTGTCTATCGGATCACTGTAATGACCTTCTGGCTATGATCGATCGGCTATGACTGACTATTGAAACATAGGACCACCTTCTCTTTTCTCATCTGTTGTGAACTTGGCCTTATCCTTCCTCTCGTCATCAGGTCGAACCAACACGGTACGGAATGATTTACACTGTGAATCACACCCACCTGCCTGTGATCGATCTCTCTCCCTCCTCGACGTTGTTAACTCACGAACCATCCCACACACCCCATCGTTACACAGTTTCACCGCCTGGCCGATACTTAGCAGACAGACGTGGGAGATCCAAATTGATAATGCAGAATTTTTTTGGGGTGGAAGTGAAGCTTTTATTTGAAATATTGCCATTTCATATATTTTGTCTATCTCAGGCAGGCGGGATTCAATCGATTTGTTTTATTATGGATATACAACAATCGATTTGCAGTCAAAGATTTTGTTGTCATTAATGAAATATTTAAAATTTTTAAAGTTTTTATTATTAATGTTGAAATGAAATTTTATTTCAAACTGAATTTTTGTAAAATAAAAAAAAATATTTAAAAAATATTTAAATTAGTTATTTTCAATTTTTGATTGGTGGAAAGTGTCGATATGACTAATTTTTCTTACCTAAACGTGACATTTAAAAAAAAATAATTACAAAAAATAAAAGAAAAAAAACTTAAAATTAACACATTGAACCCATATTTTAATATGGCCAAACCAGGTGGGTCGTTGGGCCGCTGTCATTCAAGTCATATTTAAGCGAAGTGGACCGCTGTCAGGGACAATTAATACCTGTAATGTCATGCTGCCATCTGGGCCGTATTTCCTCGGCCTCCCTCTTTTTCTCTTCATCGTGTTCACATTTGAAGCCCCGTGTGGAGACAAACTCATTGAGTCCATGCCTTCCATGGATCGAAATGTTTTTGACCCTCTTGGTGCAAGTTGTTCCGTTGATGTGATAACATGTTTTGTGATGATTATTTTTTTTTTTTAAATAAAAAAGGGAGGAGCCTGCTATAATATATTAACAAAAAACTGTATCAGAGTATACATGATCAAGAGTCCAAGACGTCCAAAATGCTGCCGGAAACCGGAAACCAGCATAGACACATGGCAAAAACAGCTATAATCTATTGGCACCTGTTTTGCCCGAAAGAAACCAGGACAGGTGCCTAAAGTCTAAGGAAATATAAAACAGTAACATAAAGCTGAAAAACCATAAAACATGAAAATCCTAGGTGATTGGGGACCTGTCATCTTCGTTGGTCTTCCACGTGGAGCCGGCCGGGATGGCGAAAGACTGCGCACGGAGTGGACATTTGCGTTGAGCTGGAACGCCAGAGTAGGCATCGAAAAGCACATCCAGGCGTTGTCCCATGATGAGTGCTCGATGCTCCAGGTCAGCCATGTGGCCTCGGAGCTCAAACACCAAGGACAGGTGCTCCTCACGGGTGAGAAAGCCATGCATGTCATCACCTTTGCCGGACGTTCTGTGCATCTCGTCATCATGCCCAYCGCTCCTTTCTTCCATTTGCTTCTCGTCACCCTGCGCCCCTCCAGCATCAGACATAGTCTCCATGTCCTGCCAAGGAAACTCTTCCTCGACAATGCAACCAGGAACATCGACGTCCACCCTCAAAATATGATTTCCATCCCCACTGCCAGACCTCACTCTGTCGCTCGGCTCTTCCATTGTCGGCAGGTCCTCCAACGTCAGGTCCTCCTCAACAATGCAGGCCGGGTAGAATTGCTCAGTGCTATCCTCCAATTTGACGGTGTCCAGACTGCTACGACCAATTTCCTTCTTGGCGATGGTGGAGAGCAGAGCCTTCTCCTCGGCTCGAACCTTCTGTCTCAGCATAGAAGTGGCTAGGACCAGAGCGCGTTCGAGCTGCTCTCTGCGCTGTCGCTGCTCCTTACGGGCGTACCAAGCCGAGCCACGTCGTGGCACCCCCCGTTTCCTTGGCATGCTGCAGAGCGCTCTCCTAGAGATACACACAGACTGAAGCCAATTGAGAATGAATGCGCCAACAACAATTCTCCACGGAAGGATGGTATACCAGGGCGCAAGGAGCTTGGAGCTACACCAGCGTCTCCAAACACAGAGCCGAACCAAGGGCGAAGCAAGAAAAAACCAATAATCCGACCACAAATCTCCATGACCGCCTTTAACATTGCTCTCGCTGAGTTCGTAAATGCTCGCTCGCTCGAGGAGTCCTCCCATCGCAGAGCGGTAATGGCTATCCTGCATCCGTAATGCGGGTGTTAAGTGGATGGCCCCCCGCATTTAAACCCTGACTTAATTCAAAACCAGATGGCACGCTTGCTCCAGCTGTCACCCCATACGGGGTGTTTTGTGAAGATTATAATATTAATTTATTTATCTATTTTATTTACAAGTGTCATTGTGTTTAACTTGTAAGGGAGGTAACCATTGGTTTCTTATAGTTAATCAACCTTTAGATTTACTTCAATTTTAAAGTAAAATTATTTTCATTTAAATAACATTATTTTCATTTACTAAAAAGGGTTAATATCTAATAAAGTTATCAAATTTCTTTTTTTAATAGGGATAATTAAAATATTTATTTATTTATCAATAATATGGATATTTAACTAATAAAAATTGATTAAAAGAATGTGAAAAATTATTTTTTAAGTTTTATTATTTATAAAAGTTTAATTAATATTGAATTGAAGTGTGAAGAAAATAATTTATCAAATATTTAATTTTTTTAAGATTAATTGAAGTGTGAAAAGTAATCTCTTGTGTTTTTAGATTTTCATAATTACTTTAGATTTTTGTTTTTATTGTATATAGTTTAAAACATTTTTAAGAGGGCCTAATTTTACTTGTTTCTTATTAGGATTGATTCCCTCATAACCTTTATTAATGGATATATAAAGTAGACAAATCCTTATTATAATATTATGGTTTTTATTTTATTTAAGTTTTCCCTTTTGAATATATAAGGTTTATTAATGGATATATAAAGTAGATGAATTTTTATTAGTCCTTGAGTTTGTTTTTGATGTGATATTAATTTTCCTTTTACCATAAATTTGTGTATGCAATGTAATGTTTAACATAAGAAAACAAATATATGTTTTTGGATATAATAAAAATATGTGTGTTTCTCATTTCTAATTGGTTGATCAAATTGAAGTGTTATTGCTCCCTTCACGTCTTTCAATATGTAGAATTAATTACATAATCAATGAATTTCACCAATCACCACATCTAAATATAAAAAGTTGTAATATGTATTTATTATTATGAATTATTATATTTATATTATATTTATTATCTAATATATTATTTATTATTATATTTATAATATATTTATTATATTTATGAATATTATAGATCTATTCAGCTTACGGTTCATTATACAGTTTGAATAACAAACAACCCTCAATTATTATCTTTTGACAAAATATATTCATTACTTGTACATTTAGTTATATTAAATTTCATTGTTCAACATTTATTTCCCAATTACCTCGGCAGGAACTGCGTTGCCATGCAACCCTTGTTGTATTTAACATTGTCATGGTTAACGATTTTGCGTAGAAAACAAAGATATTTAAAATGGCTTTTTTCATTGTATTGATAGTTTTGTGTATAAAATAAAGATATTTAAAAATTTAAAATGCAATAGTGATTTTGACATAAATTTGCATATTTGGTATAATTTTATGGTATTTAGATCAACTCAAAACTTAAAAAAAAAACTTTTTAAGCTATTTTATGTAGATTTCTTCGTTTTCAAGTAATGTAGGAAGGTTATTTAAAAAACTTAAAAATGTTTTTGTAAGATTTCAAGGAAGGTTATTTAAAAAATCTTAAAACTGATTTTTTTAATGTAGATTTCTTAGTATATGTGAGCAGGCTCACATATATGTGAGCAGGCTCACATATATGTGAGCCTGCTCACATATATGTGAGCAGGATGTAGGAAAGTTATTTATATGATAAGTTTGATATTGTTTTTTTTTAAATAAAAATATTTTTTTTATTAATAGTAAAAGTGTTTTTTTTTAATTATTATTTTTATAATAGATATTTTAATCTAGATTTATCAGATTTGTCATGTGTTAATACAGATTAAATCTTTCAAAGTACAAATATTTTAAAGTATAAAACTTAAGGATATATATATATATATATAGACTAACATTGATTTTTTTTTTAAATGCTACTTGTTAGCTTCATGTTGAGCACAAAAGGAATTAAACATCTCCCTTATACTATGCCTCTTCATGTAATAATAATGTATTATTAAAATTCCGGTTAATGATCAAATAAGAGTTGAGAATTTCTTTGTCATAAAAGTAATATAAGAGTCATCCTTAAAAATACATGCCTTGAGAACTAAGGGGAGCAATGCCTCACCAACTTTGCCTAGAGGCATATAAATATCCAAAACACTTGTTAAACACTTTGAATAGGTCCATTTTCACCATGTGTACCGAGTAAACAAATCTAAAGCACTCATGGATAAAGGAGTTCCATTAATTGGAGGCACATTCAAAGTGTGAGGCAAGGAAGGGGCCTCCATTAGATAATAACATATCCCTTGAAGAGATTTATTTTCATATCTTATTTTCAAAACTGTGAAGGGGGGAACACCACAAGGCCTTTTGCACGATCACCTATCAAATCAATCACTAGCAATTTTGGGTCATTTTGCGACGACTATTTTGACGCTCTTGCGACGTTATGTCGTGGATATTGCGACGAATATTGAGTCTCCCAAACGTCGTTTAATATGACGTCGGGCGTGCAATGAACCTAGATTAACGTTGCAAGAGCGACGACAGTAGGGAAGTTGTCACGATTGCGAAAAAAAAAGAAATATCGTCGCCAGAACGACTAAGTAAAGCAATCGTCGAAAGAGTGACACAATAGGCAAATCGTCGCAAATGAGACAATGTAGAGCTATTGTCACAAGCGCAACAATAAAGACAGATCGTCGCACACTCGACAATACAGGCAAAGTAAGTAAAAAATTTGCAATGAATCAACTTTCGAAGTGGTCATCGCAATAGCGACGAACACATGGTATATAGTGACGAAATTGCTATACAATTTTTGTGATTTGTATAGCAAGTTCGTTGCAATATTTGTGCCAGTCATCGTAATTGAGACAAAAACTTTTGTGATTTATATAACAAGTTCATCACAAGATTTCTACCGGTCGTCGCAATTGAGACAAAAAATTTCGTGATTTGTATAGCAAGTTCGTCGCAAGATTTGTACTAGTCGTCGCAATCGAGACAAAAAAAATTGTAATTTTTTAGCAAGTTCGTCGCAAGATTTCTATGGTGCGTCATAATGGCAACGAAAAAAATTTATTTAAAAAAAAAAATTTAATTTTGTTTTTGAGCAAAAACAATTAAAATTTCATTTTTTGAGCAAAAAAAAATAAAATTTCATTTTTGAGCCAATTATAGATGGTGCTATGATTGCACACTAAAGAGGTCATCCAAGTGAAGTTGTTTCTAGCTAAATTTCTAATGTTACCACTTAAACTCTCGCTAGAGGAAAGTCCTACACTGCGAGGGAGAGCTTGAGGAAATAGATAGGGAAGCCACTTACTATCACCTTAGTGCCCTTGCCTCTACATTTCTAGGCCATGGTTTCTAACACAAGGAGGGTTTTCCTAGGGGGATAATACTAAGTCTTATCATTGCATTTCTAGACAGACAAGGACAAGGACTTTGTTTGACTTGGGTTGACTTCTCTAAACTGATGCTTCAAGAAAAGTAAGAGAAGAAAATGCCCAATGAATGCTTGGAAGGAAAACACTTACTTTATTCAACACAACACACCAATGCACCATTACTCATAATTAGTGATCAAGCAATATACAATGTTCAAGGTGAAACTTTCAAAGTGAAAAGTATATATTCATTCAAAAGATAGTCGTCATTTAGCAAATTTCATATGTGCAAGAAGTGAAGCATGAACAAGTACTTATGAAACGTTTAAACATGAAATTGGGTCGTTATGATAGCAATGAAATAGAGCATCACTGTAACAAGTTCATAACCAATATAAGTTTGCATCCATTCAATAAGTATATGCCATGAAACACATGAAGTGTCACTATTGTAAAGAGAGAATAAGGCAACAAGCTCAATGTAATAACTTTAGAAGAAATACAATTCTACCAGATTAGCAAATTTCATTATTATATGCCAAGGCAAAAAAATTCTATCATTAACCAAACTTATCATTCATTCATCAACACTTTGAAATTAATCTGTTTCTCATCATACAATGTACATCAATTCTTTGGAACCATGATTGTAGCATGAATTGACCCTCTCAACTAGCAAACAATATAAATGTTTCATTATTTGGGTAGATTGTTTGGGGTGGTTAGGGTAGGAATGTATCGTGGTCAATCAACCAAGCCAAAAGACATGCAAACACCACAAAAAAATATGGTTAACAAACCTTCATACAATAGTGAAAGGAGGCAACAATAGGACTAATTACAAGGTCCTTTGGAATTCCTCAACATATTTTGGCTTCTTTGGGATGTGGAAAACAAGGTGTCATAAAAACATTGCAAGACATCAACACTTTAATCACCATGAAAGTGGAATACTTCTGTAGTTTTATGACAGTCTTGGATAGAGTTTTGGATAACACATAGGAGGTAATGTCAAGTCTTGAAACTAGGTAATTTATCTCTCTTCAAATTCGTTTGGACACTTGTGGAAATGAATATAATGAAATCCTCGAAACATTGGAAGAAGAGGAGGGTTACAAAGAGCCCCGCACAACAATAAATCTCTGCAAAAAAAGGAATACTAGAAAAATCCCAGAAGAACAATAAAGAACATGCAACGATTTCATTTTGAATGAGGTTGTTGGAACTTCTAATACATCCAATGATAGTTTATAATAACCTAGAACAACACTCCTTCAAAATGGTGCAATAAAATTTATTTTCAACCCTAGTTATGGTGTATTGATTTCAACCATTCCAAGCAAAGTATGCATTAGGGCATCCATTAAAGTGATCAATTTCTACTTAAATTAAAAATGATTTTCAAATCCTCTTGTGATCAACATATAGATGTTTCTTTGAGAACTAGTTAGCATGATTTGAACTAATATAAGTCAATGAGGCTCAATGCAATCTAGATTGAGGATAACACATTATGAAAACCTTTCCTAGTATTATCAAGGTGAATTGAAATGTTGGCCAAGAAAAAGGATAGAGCTATCAAATGTCCTACCTTAATGCATGAACAATAAATTCAATGATCAAAGGGGTAAGGTTAGAGAACTTACCTTGAGAACCCTCCCAAGTGGAGCATTTCACCCTTAATTCTTTGGCATTCTAGTAGCCCTTTTATTCCAAAAAATCCTTTAAAAGTGTTTATACAAACCTTGAAAATGACTAAACATTATCAAAGAAAAGAAATAGATTCTCAAACAAATATTAAGCCAAGTTTCTCATTAATATCCAATGGCTTTAAATGAGGGAGGACTCTTCCTTTTATAGGTGAATATCCTCCTCAAATACAATACAACACAATGTGCTAGCTCAATACTATGAGGTCAAAACCATTAACCCAGTCCATGGGAAAATACAAAAAATCATCTAACAAATCCCTCAAAACCCGCCAAGAGCCAAAATGACCCTAAAGAATGGTCCAAATATAATAATAAATACAACAAGTGTGGGTTAGAGGGAGAGAATAAATTAGGTGCACTCCTCAATAAAGGTAAAATTTCCCCATGAGAGAGTGAATGATTGAGTCAACATTGTCCAAATACTCCCAAAGATCCCCCAACCAACTCCCTCAAATGATGGAAACGTCCAAGTCTGGAATAATGAATTCAAGAAGATGACATTACCTCTCACATGTGTGAGCCATCCAAGTTAAAAATTCAAGATAAATGGCATGTGTGGCCTCCTCTAGGTGGGTGCTTCTCAAGTAGATAAAAATAAAGGATTCCACACCATCACAAGGTCCAAATAACAACCTATAACCATCTCCATAATTTGTAACCAACTCCTCCAAGGCATTAATTACTCCCATGTGTGGTCCAAGGAGAGATAAATAATGCATAAGTGTGAATGAAATTTCCAATTGATAAGGAAGAATGAATTTGAGTGGTCCATGTGGAATATGTGGCGACATGGCATCCCTCTCATGGATCGATGCAGTGTCATGGATCCCAATGCGGTGACATGAATTCCAAGGAAAATGGTATGGATCCCAATGTATGTAGATATTATCATATATGAGTACATGGATCCCAATGTAGCATCATGGATCCCAATGCAATGTCATGGATCTTGAGGCATAATACATGTATCCCAATGCATAATTCCCACTTGAAGCGATGGGTATAGCCTCTTAGCAAGCCATTAATTGGTCGCACCTGGTGACATCTCTTAGCACAACAAGAAAATGGGGGTTGTTTAAATATTTTCCTAAGTCTTACCAAGGGAAACAATATTGACCCTTATACATGCATCAAGTCCTAAGACAACACATACTTCCTAAGAACCTAGGTGAAAGATAGGAAAAAATAATTAATAATGATGAAAGGGAATGGGGAATGAGTTCATGTGATGACCCTTAATGTCTTAGACATGCACAAGTCTTATCAATCATTTATTTATTCATCCACCTTTACTTATCTAGGATTTTTACATATAATATCCTTTTAGAGATAGCTTAACATTGAGTTACCATCCTTAACATTATTTATTACTACCCCTTTAAGAATTGTTTTTTTTTAATGTTTTTTTTATCGAACAAGTTCCTTTTATTTAGATATTCATAGACAAACTAGAGACTAGGGGCATTGGCCTCGTAGTGAGGGAGCATTGCTAAATATTTATATTTGGATTTTGACTTTATCTCTTCACCTCTTTTCCTTATGTGATTATTGACTTAGGGTTTATCAATTTGACCTTTCCTTTTGACCTTTGAGAAATCATACATGACCAAGATGAAATTTTTTATATCAATGGAATGAATAACACTCGGGAGTTGGAAAATGATTAGCATGGTTGGGATATGGATAATTATATCTATCCTAAGAACCCAATGGTATAGGTTAATGTTATGGGATAAATCGGTAGGTGCGAACACTAACTAATCTCCCTAGATCCACCTACATCTAGAACAAAACACACCAGAACATGACACTTTCCTTAAGTTTTTGATATTGAATTCACTAACTAAAGAGGGATAGGTGACATACCATTTAAATGTCGCTTTCTCTCGCCATCACCATCCTAGCTCCATTCCAATGCTCATACAATGATGAACCTGTAAAAGAATGCAACCAACCAAAGTGATAGTAATAACATAAACTCAATATAAACCTATGTATGTGATCAAGGAATCATACAATAAAACACAACAAGCTTTATAAGAAAGAATCATATTGTTGTATCATATTAAATGTGAAAGAGAGATTACAACCATGGCCTTGATGTCGTAAGGTCCCTTCCAACTGTCCTTCACTCCCCACACACTTCCACTCCAAGAATTCTGAGAGCATAGATCTGATAATATTCACAATCGATCTTGACAAAATGGCTCATCTAGCCAAGCTAACAATCTCCAAAGCTCAATCCAATCCAAGCTCTAAAAATAAAAGCTAACCTTCTCCATGAGAGATCCTCTCCTTTTATAAGTTGAAGAGGATAAGGTGAGGAGGTTAGGATGATCCCACTAAATCATGAAAGTGAGTAAGATCCAAACCATTCGGATGCCACCTCACCATGGAAGTTTCTCCTTGTAGAAGCATCGAGAAGATGCTCGTTTTTCCCACGTATGAGCATTTTCACACCCTGCCTATATAGCAACCTGCGAACACTTCGCGACCTAGCTATGGTGCAGCCTACGAAAATCAAGCATTTTCGCACCCTAGCTATAGTGCAGCATGCGAAAATCCTCTTTAATAGGGTTTTTACAAAGGGAAATGCAACTTCTTTTCTGAGGAAAAGTTCTTCTCCCTTCTTTCTTCAAGAACTTAGGCCATTGACCCCTCTGAAGGCAATATATAAGTTTACATCATTAACGGTCATAGGGATGAAAAAAATATTGTGTAATAAAGATCCCCCCAAAGTATGAAGTTAGAACAGAGTGATAGCTGCAATACTTTGTCGAGTGTGTGTAGGGAACAAGGAACAGTCGGTTGGAAACCTACCAACAAACAAGGAAATACAGTGCAATAATATATCATCACTGAGGTAGGCATTCCCATACTCAAAATACAAATGACTCAGAGCATAAATGCCGACATGCGAAGATCCATGTCAAGTAATACAGGTCATGGCCACCAAACATACACTATGGATCCATGCCGATATGACTCAAATCTGAACATAGCCACCAAAAATACACTATGGATCCATGTGTTAAATATTCAAATTTGAACATAGCCATGAGACATACAATGTAGATCTATGCAACAGTACAAACTAAATATACTCCAACGCAACCTGAATTTGTCAAAAAAGATCCAGGGTCTTCATCTCCACCACTCTATAGTACGAATCTAACCATGCGAATACATGTGTCGAAGTCGAACATGGTAGAAACCACTTGATTATCGGTCATTAGTGTATACCGTTAACAAGTGCAAGGGAAATCACCATTAATTTCAATGACTCCCAATGTACACTAGTACAATCCAACGAATGTGAATCAATGAGCTGAGGTAAAACACTCAACAAAATCTCTCGATCAAGGGTCGATAATGAAAACCCACTATCGAAAGCGAGGAAACCTGCCATTGAAGCATGCAAGTTCCAAGGTACCAATTAGTTTCTAAGTCTAATTTCTGGATAATGAGTTGAAGTCGACAGGAAAAGACTCATCACAGGAGGACCTTAATGTATCCCACATCAATGACATGAAACGGGTAAAAAGATTTGATGTAGATCAGAGTAACCAGTAACTCAGGACTGGCTCAGGGATGGTCGACATAATAGAAGGCTTAAGGATTGCATAAATGGTTGATGCAACAGAAGGCTTTCTGGGTTGAACTTCTCTTTGAACATATTGATGACATGACAACTGTCTTGGAAATACTGACTCAACAACATGGATCGCAGACCAATGGGTAATCTTATAAGGAGTATGATCAAGAGATGAGCAGATTTTCCAACCTAGACACAAGGCGAGTGAAAGGGTGTATGTTCAAAAGTGACTCTTCCATGGAACACAGGTTTAGACATATTTCTTTCCCAATTTCCCCGCCCACCATTTTTGGCGAGTACCTCTTTATTTTTATGCAAGCTTGAGGAAGATAACATATGCTTGTAATGTAAGCTCATCCTTCGGATGATTCCCTCGGAGTATGTTTAACGAACCCTAAGAAGGAGTGGTTCGGTCCCATGTGGGTCTTTCGATGTTTGTTTAATGAGTCCAAAGATAGAAAAATTAGGGGTTTTTCATATTTTGAGAGTCTGAAAAACACTTAAAGAGAACTCTCCCAATTCCTTTTTCATAAATTAGTTTGATGAGATCAAAAAAGTGACAACCTACCGCCCATCAAACGTTTTCTTCAAATACTTTTACGAGCGTGAAAAGAACAAGGTCGCTCAACAATCTTTTCATGTTTAGAGAGTTTGAAAAGAGATGAAAGGGAACTCTAGGGGGTTCCTTTTTTGTATAACGTTTACGAGTCCGAAAAAGTGATAAAAGTTTACTCGGTTACATTCTCACGTATTTATGAGCATGAGAAAGAACAAAAACTAAGCTCGATAACTTATTCTCATGTATTTATGAGTAGGAGAAAGAACAAAGACTAATCTCAGGATTTTTTTCATTTTTACACAAGATTTAAAACAAAATAAAACTATGCTTGGACCTGGTTTCATTTTTACGCAAGCTTGAATCAGAGGAAACTATGCTAGAGGTAAGTAGTTTCATTTTTACAAAATCTTGAACAATAGAAAACTATGCTTGCAACTTCCCAACGCATAACACAGGGATGGTTGGTACTTAGCCCCCAGCTTAAGAAGCTAGCAATTTAACTTCAGCATGAAGTCCAGAGGTCGAAGCCAAATGCCCCCCCAAGCTTCATTTCATCCCACTGCAAAGGCAAGTCAAATGAAGCTTCAAATACTAGACGAGGGACTTGACTCAAACAGAGAGGGGGAACAATCTGTTTCATTTTTAAATGAGATTGACATAGGAATAAGAACTATGCTTGTGAATCCAGGTTCAATCCTGAGACCTTTGTTTCATTTTTTAATGAGCTTGACACAAAAACATGAAATATGCTCATAACCTTTGTTTCATTTTTTAACGAGGTCACCACAGAGATGCAAAAAACTATCCTCGCAACTGGTTTCATTTTTTAACGAGCTTGAAATCAGAAAATCATGCTCAAGTCTGGTTTCATTTTTTAACGAGCTTGAAATCAGAAAATCATGCTCAAGTCTAGTTTCATTTTTTAACTATCTTGAAATCAAAAAATCATGCTCATATACCTCAGTTTCATTTTTTAATGAGGTTGCCTTAGAGACGCAAAAACTATCCTCGAAAGTGGTTCTTCTTGATCATGGATTCCAAAAGGACAATGCTTCGGAATGACACCATGTCAAGGGACAAAACTCGGTCATGGATTCCGAGAGGTCTTCACTGGAAGGAAGGAACACACTCTGGAAGGACACCATGTCGAGGGTCATGGAAAGAGTAAAGAGATCAGGGTCAAACAACCCTATCGAAGAGATCACCATGTTAGCTACTAGATCTAAGTCATCAGAAATTGAATCCATGGGAGATAATGCCACATAATTGACCTGTGGTGGGGGAAATACCGTCTGCATATAAGAACCATTTAGGGAGGCAATCCAGTCGGGGTCAATGAATGAAAGTTGATCAACAGTCACAACTCGTTCATCGTGAGGGAAAGATATCACACGAAAAAGAGTAGACACAATAGCTTTCATGGCATAGACATAATCTCTCCCAAGGAGTAAATCAAAATCCAAGGGGTCTTGGAATACCATGATGTCAATAAAGATAGTTTTCCCTCCCAAAGTTACAGGAAACTGAGGAAGGGTCCCTAAAGGTTGATTAGTTCTTCTTCTAAAAGCTAACAGATTCTGCGTAATCGGCACAAGCTGAGGAAAACCCAAAGCTTGCAAAGCAAAAGAGGACAAAATACTAACGGATGCACCTTAATCTATCAGTGTCTCAGGAACATCTTGACCACAAACCTGTACTGTAATCTGGAAAGGAATGTGAGAGGGAAGACGAGGTCCAGTTAGCACACCCCAATCAAAATGGATGGCCTCATTACTTGGAGGGGGTTTTGCGAGAGAATGAGGAATGCCCCCCAGCACGGTAGATTCTATATTAACAAGAAAAACATGGGCATTATCAGGTTTACTCTCTAAAGGGAGAGTAGGATCGACCGATGATGGGATCATATCAACCAAACAGGCACTCTTCAGAGGAAGAGTGGGACTGATCGAAGATGGGATCGGAATGACCACTTTGTCAATTGGTTCAATTAAGGACATGACCATATTGACAACATGATCAATCAGATTGACCAGCGACGGGTTCAGAGTGATCATTCCATCAACTACAAGGGGGTTGAGAGAAAACTTACGATAAGAAGCTGGACGTTGAGTCTATGAAACAGTCATGTATTCCAGTAATTTTGAGGATTTTTCCATACGAGGGAAAAGGTGAGTTAGATGAATCCCTTTGCATAACATACACGGGAACTTGAATCTACTTTTCTTCTTCCCAACGACATCGTGACTAGTTGATGGGAGGTCATCAACATGTTGTTCAGAGGCTGACGACATGGGTTGGTTAGTGTGTGTAAACCATGCTTCTATAACCTTGGATAGACCAGGGAAATCCTTAAGAAGATGGCTACCCTTACAAATCCTGCAAGGGTACTCGGGCTTACGAGTTGTTTGGGTGATCTTGACATCATCAACACTCCCAACACGATTAACAGTAACTGGTTGTTTTCCAACATGTTTAGCAGTGGTTGGATGTTTTGACCCTTGTTTATTTTTCTTCTTCTTATTCTTTCGTTTCTTCTTCTTCTTATTCACCAGGTTACTAGCTTCAGAACTTTCACTCAATGAAGAAGATGAAACAAAAGGAGACCTTGCTATTGGTTGTGGAGCCTGATTATCTTCCTAATTTAGAGGTCTTTTACTTTCAGCCATGTTTATACCCCATGAAGTATGTACACTCTTCCACATGGGGGAGTGCAGAGGGGGTACCCCCTCTGCAGGGTCCGGGGGGGCTATCCCCCTGACTAGGGGGTCTGGGGGCAAGTGGACCCCCAACGGGGGTTTGGGGGCGAAGCCCCTGAAGCAAAAATTGCCTTGTAAAAGTATATTGTAATTTCATTGTAAATCTAGACCATTCATTATAAGGTCGCAGATCTAACGATAGAGATTGTGTTAGGGTTTTTTTCCCTAGAAGGCAACCCTCTTTTATGAGGGAAATTTATTGCGGCTATGTATGTTGGAGAGTATTGTATTCTGAGAGAGGAGACTGTGAGAGAAAGAAGAGGAAGCTACATCGGGTTTTATTGTAGGTTGTATCCCTTCATTTTGTTGGATAATAATAAAGAAAGGACCTGGCAATTTCTCTGGTGGACGTAGCCCACACTGGGTGAACCATGTAGCCCACACTGGGTGAACCACGTAAATCTGTGTCTCTCTTGTATTGTGTATCTTCTGTGTTTTGTTTCCGCATTTGTTTTATTTTATTGCTCCGCGGTCCTGTTTTTCTAACAAATGGTATCAGAGCGTAAGGTAACTCGCAGGAAAAGATGGTTCTTGGTTCGAGTGGGAGCAATGTCGGAAGATGGAAAGTTTAGGGTCGAGAAATTTAACAGCCAAAACTACCAGTTATGGAAGATGCAGATGGAAGATTATTTATATCAGAAGGATCTATTCCTACCATTGAGCGGAGTAGGAAAGAAGCCAACGACCATGAAGGATGAAGAATTGGAGATTCTTGGCAAAAAGGCTCTAGGAACGATATGGCTGAGCCTAACATCGTCGGTGGCTTTCAATATCTCGAAAGAAAAGACAACGAAGGGTTTGATGGACGCATTGGCCAAATTGTATGAAAAACCCTCGACGTCCAATAAGGTATTTCTAATGAAGAGATTATTTAATATGAAGATGTCGGAAGGTGGGTCTATTGCAGATCATTTAAATGAATTTAATACAGTTACTAATCAACTAAGTTCTATAAAAGTGGACTTTGATGATGAGGTTAGGGCTCTTCTAATCTTGTGCTCATTGCCAGAA
>JASDQU010739218.1:121615-138659 GCA_032191745.1 Picea mariana | reverse complement strand
AAATTTCTCCATCCAAAGGTCAATAGGGACAATGTAAACACAAAATTGGGTCAACCCATTGAATTTTCTTGTAATATCATTGAGGACAAAATATTGTGAAGGAAACTCCAACGATGTAGATGGTTTGGAGTTATGCAACAACTTCACTTGGAGTGATTTTTTGTTTTGTTTTGAGGGTGTGTTTATCCCACACACCTTATTGAATATATGTGGGGGATAAACTAGGTCTTTTCTCATAGACACAATGCTCCCTCTCACATCAATGAAGTTTTTTTAAAGGGACAAATTAGTTGACATATGGTCAAAACTCTCTCATTGTTTCCATTATTGTGCCCTCTAATTGACAAAGTGAATATTTGAATTTATGTCAACATTATAACAATGAGTGTTTATATCATGAACCTCTATATGGATTAACATGACCATGAGAAGATTAAAGTAGGAAAATATGAAGAAAGTCTTGAAACCTTTAATAACCCTCCACATATTGTAGACACGAAGATTGAGATGATGCACATGCATGAAAGAGTAAATGTTTGACATCGCCATTTCCAACCCCTCATGTTTAATCCTTAATGTTGTTGAAGAAACAAAATAAATTTCATGGAACTAAAAACATTAAATTGTTGCAAAAATTGTGCCCTCTAATTGACAAAGTGAAGATTGGAATTTATGTCAACATTATAACAATGAGTGTTTATATCATGGACCTCTATATGGATTAACATGACCATGAGAGGATTAAAGTAGGAAAATATGAAGAAATTCTTGAAACCTTGAATAACCCTCCACATATAAATTGACAATGCCAATGTGATTTTGTTTCTTTGTCATGTGAGACACAATGAAAATAAGGGTAATGCTCTAAAAAAATATTATAAAATGTTTGACATGGTCATTTCCAAACCCTCATGTTTAATCCTTAAAACTTATTATTGCATCTTCCCCAAAATTTCTTTTTGCATGTTGCACCAAGTTTAAAGTTTGCACATTGCTTGGAAAAGATGATTTCCACATATCACATGTCACAAGACTTTCAAAGTTGCATATATCATGTCACAAGATTTTGGAAGTTGATATTTCATATTCAAGTTCTATTTGTTTCCTAGACTCCATATGCCAAGCACAAGGCACCATGTCTTGTTTGCATTCTCACGTCTTGAAGCAAGTGTTATTGAATCAATATATACCAAGTCTTATAAGAGAAGATGAAATTATCGTTAAGTGTATAACAAAATTACAATCACATATATATATATATACAAGCCATAGAAATAGCCTTGTGCATATTATCATATGAAAAAGTACCCATAATTTCAATGCATTATATGCATCATTACATGTTCAGCTATATAATGTACATCTAACTGTCTTATAAAATTATTACATGAAATCATGAATTTATTTTAGTCTTCTTTTGTGCTTTCTAGGTCTTAAGTAATTCATCCATCTCCATGTCTTCGTTTACTGGGTGCTCTTCAAGAACTGATGGTGTTTTAGTCCTTTCACGTCGAGTACGTCTGGTATCATACCCACGGCGTGGATGCTGCTGTGAGGGACCATCACCTAAAAAAATAAAAAAATATTAAATTTATATGGCCATTTTTTAAATATCATTGAATTGGTTCATTAATATTAAAAAAAAACTCTGCAATGTAATTGTTTACATGGTCCTCTAGGCGGCACCGTTGGAATGGTTACTGGCCCGTTCACCTAATCTTCAGGTCAAGGAGGATAGACTATGACATTCTCTGCCATTGAAACATCAAAATTTATAAGTACATAATTATTAAGTATATGATTAATATATAGACATTTTACCGTCGAGGGCCTCAATCACAAGAACATCTTGGGGCTGCACCTCACTGGGATGGGGCTGCTAGGGAGCACCATGATCTTCTGGCTACGTTGCACTATCAACACTCTATTTTCCAGTACTAATGGTTTCGTTGATAGTGTTGCTCCCCTGATTAGTGGGAAAGATCAAGAGATTCCTGAATTCAACAATTACATGGTTGAGCATAAATTATTTCATCTTGAGAATAACTTCATTCCCAAAGGACTGGTGCCTTTAGAATAGTTGTTTTATAGAAATGATGTACCTATCAAACCATTTGTCCTCCCCAAAGATGATAGCATTGAGGAATATAATAATGGGACTGAAAAAGATCCTAGATATATTAACTTGTCCAAAAATATTCATGTTGATAATAGGGAAAAGTATTTGCATTTTTTCAAAGAGCACATGAATGTATTTGCATGGAGATACAAGGTTTAAAAACTTATGATACCAGTATCATCCAACATCGAATACCCCTCAAACCTGGTAATAAGCCTTTCAAGAAGAAGCTCGAGCAAGTTAATCCTCTTCTTTTTCCTACCATTGAGAAAGAGGTGAGGAAATTATTAGATGCCCAGATTATTATTCACTTAAGGTACTCTGAATGGTTTGATAATTTATTTCTAGTGAGAAAGAAGAGGGGAAATAAGGATATGTTTCGACTTCAGGAAACTAAATAAATTCTCATTAAAATATAACTACCCCTTGCCCAATATGGATCATATATTGCAGAAAATAGTGGGGGAAAAAAATATATCCATGATGGATGGATTTTCAGGATACAACCAAGTGGCCATGCACCTAGATGACAGAGAGAAGAGAACCTTCACAACACCATGGCGGACTTTCATGTATGACAAAATGCCTTTTGGTTTGATAAATGTAGGAATGACTTTTAAGGGAGCTATGGACATTGATTTTGTGGGTGAGAGAGACAAGTTCATTGTCATATACCTTGATGACATGACTATTTTATCCATGATAGATGAAGATCACATCAAGCATTTAAGGCAAAATTTTGTGAAGTGTAGGAATTTTGTGTTATCCTTGAACCCCCAAAAGTCTTATTTTTCTATGGAACAAGGAAATATCATTGGACATATAGTATCCAAAGAAGGGGTGAAGATAGATCTGAAAAGGGTGGAGGTGATCAAACAAATTGCTCAAACTATGAACAAGAAAGAAGTACAATATTTCCTAGGTAAAATAGGATTTCTAAGAAGGTTTGTCCCCAATTTCACTGAAATGGTGAAGCATATTATCGAGATGTTGAAAAAGGACCATGAAGTCAAGTGGATAACTGAAGCCAAAGAATCTTTCCAATAGATCAAGGAAGACTTGGGAGAGTCTCCAATTCTGATCAACCTAAATTATGATAAGGATTTTCTCATTTTCTCTTTTGCATCAACACATATGATAGTTGTTGTGTTGTTTCAAAAAAACATAAAATACCAAGAGCAGCCCATAGCCTTTTTTAGCAAGGCCCTGAGAGATGCTGAGATGAATTATAATAGCATGGAAAATCAGGCTTATGCATTAGTCAAAGCATTAAATGCTTTCATATATTATATACTACACTCTAAGATATTGGCTTATGTACCTACCAATACTATAATGGAAATTCTCACACATCCTATCAGTGAGGGAAAAAGAGGTGAATGGATTTCTAAGATTCAATAGTATGACGTGGAGATGAACCCCGCAAAGCTAGTAAAAGGACAAGGAATATCCAAACTGTTGGATGAGTCTAGCTACAAAGTCTTAGACTTGAATGTAATTTCAACAAACCTCGTAGAAACATAGTCTGAAGAGGATGAAACACAAAAACCATCCTTCGAGGTAAGTGAAAAATTTTCTCAATCTGATTGGTATAAATGCATCATATTTTACTTGCAAAACTTTAGCTTCTCACCAGCATGGGATAAATCCAGAGCTGGGTATATTAAGATTAAGGTTATAAAGTATTGCATTTTGGGGGAATTTTTTTTTAGGAAGGACTCTCGGGGAATATTACTAAATTGCCTCACTAAAGAAGAAATTGAGGGCATAATCATTGAGTTTCATAAGGGTCTATGTGGGGGTCAACATGCTTAGATATCCACCACATACAAGATCCTTAGAGCTAGGTATTATTGACCCTCCTTATTTTCTAATGTAAATGGTTTGGTTCGAGCATGTGTAGAATGTCAAATGTTTGCAAGAAAGCATAAGTTGTTGCCCCTCCCACCAAAACCAATCAAAGTTGAGACACCTTTTCAGCAGTGAAGATTAGACTTCATTAGCAAGATTAATCCAAATTCAAGCGGACAACACAAATGGATTTTGATAGCCACATATTATTTCACAAAATGGGTAGAGGCCATACCTACAAGGGCAACCACCAATACAATCATCATTAAATTCCTAGAGGAAAACATCTTGGCCAAATTTGGGTCCCCAAGAAATATCATTGTTGATAGTGCTCATGCCTTCAAATCCACCAAATTGGTTAATTTTTGTTAGGACTATAACATAGAGCTAGGATACTCTACTTCCTACTATCCATGGGGAAATGGTTTGGATGAATCCTCCATTAAGAACCTTATCAATATTATCAAGAAAATGTAATCTCAAAACAAGAATGCATGGGACTCCCACCTGGAATAAGTTGTCCGGGAAGACAAAGTTAGCATCAAGAGGGCCATTGGAACTTCCCCTTTTTAGATGGTGTATGGATTGGAAGTTGTTTTCTCCAATCATCTCAACCTCCATGTGATGAAAATACTTCAATATGAGGAGACAAAATCGAATGACATGTAGAGAATAATTAATCAACTAATTGTAGTCCAACAGGTAAGAGAACAAGTTTAGATAAAGTCCCAATCTCATCAAGAAAGAATAAAGGAAATATTTGATAAAAGGACCAAATAAATAAATTTCATGGCAGGGGATTTGGTCCTGAAATGGGATGCCCAAAGGGAAGCTAAAGGGAAACATGAAAAGTTTCCCTAGGTTGATTCGTCTGAATCAAATATGCAACTCACCAAGGAAGATACACCTCCTATGCTCGGATTTGTGTGTACCTTGATGTTTCGAAGGCGTTGCTTGCTTCCATCAGCTCAAGATATCAGGACACAGAATGGATTCAAACAACTGACTATGAACATATTTTGTTTCAATGTCGCAAATTTCACGTCCATGATCATATTTTCATGGATTTTACGCTGAATAAACCGATGGACCAACCCAAATATTAGCAAGGAAAGGATGCAGAAGGATTTGAAAAGGTCCCCTCACAATTAAAGATTCTAAGAAAAACAATGCCACAAAAAAATCCAAAGGGCCCTTGCACTAGTAACAACTTCGAAAAACTGGCGAACATTGAGGATCAACATCCAGAAAATTAGAAGGAGGAGTAGCAGAACTTTCCAGAGTAAGTACAAAACTAGCCTCCACATCCCGATCTTAATCCTTTGGAAAGAAATGCTGAAGACCTACATAAAAGAAACCTCTCGATTAAAGACCTAGATGAAGAAACAATGACGAATGAAGAAAATAAAGTAGATATGGAAGAGGGTGAATAAATGGAAATCGAAAAAATAGATTTACAAAGCATAGCTGCCACCTGTGAAAGGAAAGAATCACACTCTATCCCAAAGAAACATATCCAACTCCTGAAATCAACACTTCTCAAATCTAAACATAAGGAAAAAGTAGTGGCAACATAGAAAGGTAAGCATACTACTTTTTCTACTTTAGGCATCAATAATTCCCCATCCAAGGAAGATATTAAATCCACTAAATAAGATATGAAGAGAGGTCAACATTGTAATAAATAGTTTCTCCAAGAATTAGGAGAAATCCTTCTCAATTCGAGTCAAATTAAGAGTATGGGGGGGAAATTCTCCTCTCAACCCCATCAATTTCAATGAAAGTAATCTCCTGGAATATTAGAGGTTCCAATTACCCAAGAAAACATATAAAATTGAAGACTTTAATCATTGAATAAAAAACCTCAGTCTTGATGCTCCAGGAAACCAAATGCTCTTTTGAAACTCTTGACAAAATAGCCTCCAAATGATGGCGAGGATGGAAATCTAAAACTACCGATGTAGAAGGAGCCTTTGAAAGTTTCCAAATCCTATGGCTCCCCTCATATATAATCCTCAACCACTTCTTCTCTACTAGACGCTCTCTTACATCTAATTTCTAGCAAGTAGGATCAACCCAAGTAAGTGTCGACACCAACGTTTACAACCCTCAGACTCTCCTGGACAAAATATCCTTTCTAAATTACTTACTTAACCTTAAATCCTTAACTTCTGACATCCCTTGGATTATAGAAGGTGATTTCAGCTGAATTTCCACTCTTTCAAAAAATTAGGGAGGGATCAAACATCTAGACCAAGACTCAAATTGCTTTACACTTGATCAATCCCCAGGCCCTGATGGTTTTACAATTGACTTTTTTCATTCTTGTTGTTCTGTGATCAAACAATATGTTCTGAAAGTAGTTGAAGACTCTAGAAAATTCTTCAAGATCCTCCCCGCCTTCAATTCAACTTTTCTAACTTTGATCCCAAAAGAGGACAAGGTCGAAGACCCTAGTAAATTTAGGCCTATATCTTTTTGCAATGTGATCTACAAAATTATTTCCAAAGATATTTCCAACTGCCTTAAGCCTCTCCTTCCCCTCCTTATCTCTCAAAAGAAATCAAGTCTTGTGGAAGGTCGTCAGATTCTATACAAGGTTATCATGGCCCATGAACTTATCCACTCTTTAAAGACTTCCCGCAAGCTAGGAATGATTATCAAATTAGATATGTCAAAATCTTAAGAACACCTTAGTTGGGACTATATTTCTAGCATGATTCTCGCTTTTGGCTTCTCCCAACCCTGGATCAGATGAATTATGTCAATTCTTTGCTCTGTGATCTTCTCCATCCTTGTCAATGGATCTCCTTCAACTGCGTTTTCCCCCTCCTGAGGTATCCGACAAGGAAATCCCCCCTCACCTTCCTCTTTATCTTAGTGGAAGAATGTATGGGGTGATCTGTTGAAGAAACGGTTGATCAAGGAAAGTGGAAAGGACTCAATCTACATGGGGAAGAAAAACCAGGAACTCATTAGAAATTTGTGGATGACACAGTGCTAATGGAAAATCCAACCATTCAAGAATCTCTCCAAATAAAACAAGTTCTAATAAAGTTTTCAGAATCCTCATGAATGACAATAAGACAAGGAAAACCCCAACTCTTCTTTTTCAATACACCTCCAACAATTCAAGTCCATCTAACAAATATCTTAGGTTTCCAATGTCTAAATATCTAGGAGTCCCTTTGGTTGAAAACTCATTAAAACAAGCTTCCTAGGAAGACCTACTTTCCAAAATGGCCAAGAAACTGGACAATTAGTCCTTTAACTCCCTCAACCTGGTAGACAGATTGATCCTAGTCAAATCCATCCTCCAAGAAATGCCTCTTTATCAATTCTCTACCCTAGAGGCCCCGAAGTATATCCTCGAAGCTATGAGAAACCTACACAGATCCTTTCTTTTGGGGGGCTCCAAAGAGAGAAAAAATGGGCCCTAGTATCTTGGCAATTGGTCTATAAACCCAAGCTAGCAGGAGGGTTGGGCCTTCACAAATCTGAACTGTTGGGAAAGGTATTAGGAGAAAATAAAAGGTGGATATGGCTTACCAAACAACAATCCCAGTGGGCATGCCTTTGGAAATTCAAATATGCCAAAAAGGAACAAGAAAGAAGATTAATCCATTTACAAAGTGCCTTGAATAGCTCCAACATCTAGAACTCAGCCTAGAAAAATAGATCCTTGATCCAACAAAATTACTTTTGGGAAATATGAAACAGACATGACTCTCTCTTTTGGGAAGATGCCTGACAACAACAACTGAAATGGCCAGACCAAGATAAACTTCAAGGAATAAAGGAAGCAATTTTGCGACCAAGATAAACTTCAAGGGATAAAAGAAGCAATTTTGAGTCAAAATAAGTGAAAGATAGCTCAATATTGTACCAAGGAGGAGGATCACCATCGATGATGTAATTGGCTCCCCAAAGAGAAATGGGAAGGAACGTGGAACCAAGATATTGTTAATAGTTTTTTGGAAGACCTTTCTAGCAGGAAAATCAAAATCAACAATCAAGAAGACCGCCTCCGCTGGGGTCAGTCAATGAAAGGTACATTCATAGTTAAAGAGGCTTATTCGTTTGTAGTAGACCACCAAAATCTTCCCAAAAATACAATATGGGAGTGTATTTGGAAGAAAAACCTTTGGCCAAAAGTTTCAACCTTCTTGTGGCTACTAACTCTCAACAAGATGCTAACTTGGGAAAAACTTTGTAAAAAGGGATTCTATAAACCTTCAAGATTCCCTCTATGCTACTGTCAGGAGGAATCCATAAAGCACATGTTTAACTCATGTCCCTTTGCATAATATTTATGGGCTCAGAGTGACTCCCTCTTTCATAGATCCAGACACAACCATTAGTCTATCCCTCCTTCCTGAGACTATTGGCCAATTTCTATTGCTAAAAACCCTATAGTCAACTGACTCTGGCGACTTCTCCCAGGATTCTTGTTGTGGGAAATATGGAAAGAACACAACAACATATTTTTTAAGAATGATACTCACCCACCAACAAATATATGGAGCAGATTCATCAAGAACATCCAAGAAAAAATCTTTACTCAACCTTGAAATGATGAACATTGGAAGACCAACCGGTATGAAAACACAATTGTCTGGGACTTTGCCTTGAACAACACTTCAACTCCTCTCTATTTGATCCCTTCATCCTCCAAGGTCATCTCACCTTCAAGTTAATCGCCTCCTCGTCGCGAGTTTATAAAACTCAACTTTGATGGGGCCTCAAAAGGAAACCCAGAGAAGGCAAGATTTGGAGGGGTTTTTCGCAATAAAGAAGGAGGGATTATCATAACCTTTACAGGGTGGATGGGTGTCAACAATAAAAATTCTGTGGAGTTCTCAACACTGGAATAAGGGCTAATCATAGCAAAGAAGAATGGCTTCAAAAGGTGTTAGTTGAGGGGGATTACCTCCTTATTATCAACATGATCAAGCAAATACAACAAGGGTCGCCAATTTCTAAAATCTCTTACAGTTGGAGTCTCAAATCCTCCCTTGAGTGAGTAGCCAGTCTAATGCAAAACATCCCTGTCATTAGTCTAAGCCATGTGAAATGAGAGACTAACAAGCTAGCAGATTGGGTAGCAAATGAATGTATCTGGTTAGTCGGTGACAAGTGGGATGAGCCCTAGGACCCCATTAAAACGAATAAGCTGACAACCAACTGTCTATCCATAACTATGAGGGACTCGAGATCCATGTATTGGGTGTTGGGGATGAGAAACAAGGTGGCCACAACCCCCGAGGATGAAAGGACAACCATAGTAGGGGATATTAACAGTGTGATGAGCTGGGGTTGAGAATGTTCGCATGGAAAAACTAGAACAAAGGGTATGATCACCATAGTGAAGGGCATGCACACAAGGGGTTGAACGAGTTGGAGCCCTGACATGAGATTATTTGGTCAGCGTAATCCAAATTTGCCTCTAAATAAGCCAATTTCCCATGGGGGTTGCTGGGATTTTTATTGCTCATGGCAGAAAGGCGGTTGTCAAAGGTGAGGATTGTGAACATGTCTCTCATCATGTTCTCAGAGGATCCCAGAGATTTGTCGATATGATGTGCAGTGGCCACTACTTTGTCTTCTCCTCTTACCGTTTATTCCTGTATCTCCATTGATGTATATATAAAGAGTATTATAAGATCAACAGATTGATCGAATGCTTCAGAGTTCGTGAGAGTAGAGAAATTTTAAATTTTAAACTTAATTGATTGTAAAATAATATATGTAAAAACTAAAAAAATAACGTTTAAACTAAGCTATGCTTTACACAAATATAAATTGATTTTTTCCAATAGGTATACTTTCACGACTGGTGCCTTTCAGCTGTCATCTGGCTGTATTGAAATGTAAACAATTAATGATCTTTTAATTCTAAATCCTAATCTTATGGCTAGCCATTGAATATGCTAGTCTATTACCTCAACCTCACTGCAAAAAAAGTTATTAGTTATTACTGCCATATTATTAATGATTTCAATTTAAAGAATTATTATTGGTTGGATTTTCATATTATCGTTGCCTTTTTGTGATCATATACTTAGATATATGATATTTATTTCCACATTATTACTGCGTTCAATTTAAAGCTATTACTGGTTGGTGTTTCATATTATGGCATAATATGTGACCAGTTTCCCTAAACCTAAACTACATTGAAATTTGACCTGATATGTATTGTAATGTACAGTAAACCCATTGATGAAAACCCACTGTTTAAAGCGAGGAAACCTGCCATTGAAGCATGCAAGTTCCAAGGTACCAAATAATTTCTAAGTCTTGTTTCCGGATAATGAGTTGGAGTCTACGGAACAAAACTCGTCACAGGAGGGCCTTGATGTATCCCCCATCAATGAAATGAAATGAGTAGAAGATTTTGAAGGCGGAACAAAGTATGATGTAAGTTGAACTGGACACAGGGAAGGCCGAAAGAGAGAATGGACAACTGCAGATGGCCGACTCGATAGAGGTTTCGGATGAGCTTCTCTTGAACATATGAACGACATGACCAATGATTTGGCAGCATTGACTCAGAGACGACCCAAGATATGACCTTGTAGCAAATCGAATGAGAGACAAATGGATTTCCCAAACTGGCTTCGGATAATGAATAAGGGGGTTTCATGTTCAAGAGTGATACTTACGGCCAATAATATGAATATGAAAACACATCCCTTTCCCAAATTTTTCCCCACCATTTCTGGTGAGTACCTCTTTATTTTTACGCAAGTTTGAGGAGGATAACATATGCTTGTTGATGTAAGCTCATCCTTTGGATGATTCCTTCGGAGTATGTTTAACGAACCCTAGGAAGGAATGGTTCGGTCCCATTACAGGTCTTTTGATGTTTGTTTAACGAGTCCAAAGATAGAAAACTCGAAGGTTTATCATGATTATAGAGTCTGGAAAAACACTCAAAAGAGAACTCTCTCAGTTCCTTTTTTGTAAAATAGTCTGATGAGACCGAAAAAGAGATAAATTATCGCTCAATAGACGCTTTCTTAAAATACTTTAATGAGCATGAAAATAGCAAGGTCGCTCGACAATCTTTTCATGTTTAGAGAGTCTTAAAAGAGCTTAAAGAGGACTCCAAGGAGTTCCTTTTTCAGATAACCTTGTTGAGCCCGAAAAAGTGATAAAAGTGTGCTCGATCGCATTCTCATGTATTTTCGAGTGTGAGAACGGACAAAGACCAAGCTCGAGGTTTTGTGCAAAAACCATAAAAAACAATTCAGACATGCGATGAAAAAGAGAAAAAATATCTATATCCCTATGTATGAACGTCGAAGTCATTACGTCTGCAAAATTCGCACTCATAAGGGTATTAGGCATTAGGTTTAATAAATGAAACAATTATAAAAAACCAACAAAAATGGTAAAATTAAATATAAGTGGGTAAAAGTTCTTTTTACCATAGTCATTGTAACTTTGCCAATATTTTAGCCCAAAACCCCTCTTTTTCCCTTGAATCTAGGCACTCGATTGCAGAAGGTACGAGCATCCATTCGATGAACCGTCTTCGGAAGTGAGGTAAGCTCCTTGTCTTCTATATTTTCATGGTTCAATTTTTAATTTTCATTAGTAAAATTCATGTTTTTGAGCTTGTTTTAGGGCTCAAATTTGCGCTAAGGCATTCTCGCAGGCCAACTACATGGGACCTGCAAGAATGCATCATTCTCACAGGTGGCCTCAAAGGCACCTGTGAGAACCTCGCATTGTGCCCAAGGGGCACCTGCGAGAACTGCAAAGTCAAAAGTTTCTTTAAATTTTGCTCAATGAAAAATGTACCAAGTGTTGAAGAGAGTTGCTGACCTTCTTCTTATGTGTCTTATGCAGGCATTTGGCTATCACCATGGTTCTATAATGGGGTGAAAGAGAGCATGAATAATATGATGCTATTGCCGGGAATAACCCGGGCACCGTTGCCTTTTTGCGAGACTGTGGTCTCCTGAAATTATTTCAGATCCCAGGTATGAGGGCCCAAGTCAGGCTGTTGGAGTACCTCGTGCATATGTGGGACGTGGACCAACAAGTATTCCACATAGGGGTCCACACATTGTCCTTGGATATTGAGGATGTTTACTTCTTGATAGGACTATCACAGTGTGGGTACCACGCTAGCTTGACTAGTAGTTGATGTGGTGGGTTGCCTATGAGTGAATACTGTCGTTTGTACTGTGTTACAGAGGCGGAAAGGAGCAAAGGAAAAGTGGCCATTTGGGGGGTGTAGGATTTGACCCTTCGCACTGTTTTCTTCACCATTGCTCGTATGGCTGGGAGTGATGCTCCACATATGGCTCTCCAAAGCTACTTTTAGTATGCCATAGAGTGTACTAAGCCTCGGGTCTTTAACTAGGCAGACGCAGTCCTTTGTAGCGTGAAGAGGCAGTTGACTAAATGCAGGAGAGGCGACCTGAAGTAATTTGGGTACGAGCATTGTTGGTGTCCTTCTTTCTTGAGAGGGTTCCCTTGCTGAGGTTGTAGGTTGAGTGGGGTTTACTAGCTCCAGAGGATCTGAGAATGTTGAGGTGGTGTAACCTCATGGCCAGGCATTTAATTGAACCAATCATCAAATACAATGATTCCTTATTTTACTGGTTGCGACCACAGATGTTGATGGTCGATGATTATGCCTATGCCGGGTTGGACTTCCAAGGAGATCCGGACTTGGCCCTACCTGAGGGTGATCAGTGGGGAGATCTTGGTAAGAAGCACACATTTTTTACTTTTTAAATGTTTTTGTGAATTTTATCATATGCAAATGTTTTTATGTTCGTCCAAGGTCTAATTACAAAAATTCTTTTTTGATGACACAGACGTGGGGCCTTATCGACCACCGGGTAATTTTCCTATTCAGCGACAAGGAGAGGTGGCTCCAGTGCCACGATGGGATGTTGAAGATTATGAAGCAGTGGAACAAAAATTAGAGGTTTTGACAACAGACATTCTAGACATGACTCTTGGAGAGGTTCCACGACGTTATCAGTGTCATACGGTGGGGGTGTTAGAGTCTGTTGTCCGACTGCTTCGTAGGGTTTCCCGGGCAGTCGTGTGTTATCATGAATGTCATCCATGATGTCACTTTGTAGAAGTTATGAGCTTCAGATTTTGAAATTTTGGTCCTCGGACAAAACTTTTTGTAAAAAACTTTTTTGATCGCTATATATACATATGGTTTCTACCGGCTTATCTGGTGCTGTGTGATACTTGTGATGTGATTGATTTATAAATGACCCAAATGTCTGTCTAAAACATAGTTAGCTAATGCATCAGTTAATGTATTTAGACATCTAGGAATATGTTGATACTCAATATAATCAAAATAACGTTCCAAGAGGCGAATTCGCAAATACACCCGTAACAAAGTAGGACTTCGAATAGCATAGACATTACTTAAATGTAGTACTATGAGCTGTGAATCGAGTCGCACAACCAAGCGATGGATACCGAGTGAGATAACATCAATCAACAATTCGATAACGACGCTATACTATGCAATATTATTGGTCGCACAGTTGAGGCACACACCTCATAGAGTGATAAGTTCGCTTGTAGGGGCATAAATTGCCCACTTAGTAGAAGCAAGGTTCTGAGTACTATGGCTAGCACCATCAGCAAAGCCAATGTGGGGTAGCGAAGAATCCGACATCTAGAAATCAAACACAACGTATCATAAGGGTAGAGACCAGATAACGAAAAAGCATACTACAGTAACACACAAGAAGTATGATACAATAAAATGTAAGTACTCGTGCACAGGTGATCTTATGCATAGTACTTCTTTAAGTACAGCCCATTTCTAGGTTCACTCAAAGGGATACCATCGTAATCTACTAACTCATAAGCTCCTTTCTCCAAAACTCGTCTAACGATATAAGGACCTCGCCACATGGCTTCAAATTTTCCAGCTCCTAGCATATCTCAATCTTGTTCATAGAGGAGAACCAGATCTCCTTCAGAAAAAATGCAAGGCTTGACATGTTTGTCGTATTGGGCCTTGACATGTTTCTTCTGGGCTTCTATGACTAGGGTATTGTCGCATCGAGTTTCATCTAATCGCATGAGATACAACATACGTTCTTCCTCGGCAGAAGTGTTTCGTAGGAGTTCGACGACAAGTTTTAAAGAGGGTATCTCGCATTCAGTCGGGATAATGGCTTCTAAACCATAGACTAACTAGAAAGGTGTAAACCCAGTAGCAGACTTAACGGATGTCCTGTAAGCCCATAATGCTGAAAACAACATTGTGTGCCAACTTGTTTTGTGAATCCCTATCATTCGTCGAAACATGGTTATGAGAACTTTGTTAATCGCTTCAACTTGGCCGTTGGCTTGTGGGTAATAGGGCGTTGATTTTTCATGGCGAAGACCCAACTTTTCAGTGATTTCAAACATCATGAAGTTTCTAAAGTGGCTATCGTGATCAGTGACAATAGCCTGAGGAACACCAAAACGAGCTATGATGTGATTGAAAATGAATAATGCTATAGTCTTTCGAGTATTTTCAAATGTCGGCATCGCCTCGACCCATTTCGTAAAATAATCTACGGCTACAATAATGTATTCCTGCCCCCCAGTCGAGTGGGGGTGAAATGTCATGAAATCGATGCCCCATTTCACAAAGGGACCAATGGAAACCACAGAGTGAAGAGGAGCGGGATGTGACCGTATCTTATGATTATAGGTCTGGCAAGCGTGACATTTTTGGACGACGATTATGCAATCGTTAAATAAAGAAGGCCAAAAATACCCTTCTTGTAAGATCTTCTGGGCAGTATCATACTCGGACATATGACCACCACAGGCTCTAGAATGGAATTCATTTAAGGCTTTCTCAGCTTCTTCAAACCTAAGGCAGAGTCGAATAATTGAGTCAATACCACGACGCTAAAGAGTATCCCCGAGGATAATATATTGACGGGCTTGGTAGCGTATTCGATGCCGGTTAGTACTGGACAAATTAGGCCGGAAAGTCTGGGTTTGGATATATATGATGATATCGCCATACCAAAGATCATCAAAACTAATTAGGAAAAGGGATTCATCAGGTAATGAATCGGCTGCTACATTTTCCGTTTTAGAGTAGGGAAAGTCGCATATCAACTCGGAAAACACTAAGGACTTCTTGGACTTGGCTCATTCAAATTCCAAGTCAAACTCCTGGAGTATCACAATCCATTTGGAGTATTTTCCCCCTCGCAATTAACGTGTGAGGATGTGCTGCATAGGGTTGCAGTTAGAAATCATCGTGGTCTTGCGAGAGAGGATATAGTGCCAGAAGCGTTGAACTGCTTGGACGGTTTCCAAGGCCAGTTTTTCGACATGTAAATACTTGGTTTCAGTAGGTGTTAGACTTCGAATCAAGTAATAGATAACATGAGAATCATGAGAATCATCCTCTTGGACGAGAACCATAGTGATGGTGTAATCCGAGGCTGTTAGGTAGAGGAAATAATCGCGACTTTAATCGGGGGGGGGGAAGAGGAGTGGAGCACGTGTCATGGATAGTTTCAAAGCTTCGAAGTCTTTATTTGCGATGGTATCTGATATGAACTCAGACCCCCTTTTGAGGAGTCAGGTAAATCCAAGATTTATCTCGACATAGTTCGGGATGAAACGATGAAGAAAGTTTGCTTTCCCTTGCAAACTTTGTAACTGGCGAAGTGTAGAAGGAGGAGGGAGATTGAGAATCGCCTCGACCTTTAAAGGATCTACCTTGATCTATTGACGCGAAACAATAAGCCCTAGAAGTCGGCCGGATTCCACACAGAAAATGCACTTGTGAGGATTCAAGTGTATATGGTAAAACCGACAACAAATGAAAATGGCTCGGAGGTGGATTGGATGATCGACTCGACGCATGGAATGAGTGGGTAATTCATCAAGATATCATTGCATGATGTGCTTGATATCATGGAAGGCATAAGACATAGTGCGTTGAAAAGTTGCGCCAACGTTCTTTAGACCGAAAGGGAGTTTCCAATAGGCGAAAGTGCCCCAAGGACAAATGAAAGCGGTTTTGTGTTGATCCTCGGGAACAATATTGATTTGATTATATCCGGAGAAACCATCCATCAAGGAGAAGATTTCACTTCCGACGCAATCGTTGACAATCTGATCGACGAAAGGGGTAGGAAAGTTGTCTTTGGGACAAGCTTTGTTAATATCCCTATAATCAACGTATACGCGGATTATGCCTTGTTTCTTGTCAATCGGGATAAGATTGAAACCTAGTCAGTGAGGGCCACCGGGTAAATAAATCCGGCTTTGAGAAGTTTCTCGACTTCAAGCTTGATAGCAGCCACTTTACGTGGGTGAACTGGATGAAGGCATTACTGGACGGGTTTAGCATCTGGGTATGCATTAATCTCATGTATCACAATGTCGGGGTCAATACCTGGAACTTCTTCATAGCTCCAGGGAAAGACGTCACGAAATTCTTTGAAAAGTGACGTGTAGGTGATGATTTCATGAGAGGAACATGAAGCTCCGATATGCACATTTTCGACAATTCCAGGTTTGATGGATATGTCGAGGGGAATAGTGGGTGAGATATTGCTTAAGTTTCCTTTGGAAAACACATCATTTGTGGACTCGGGAATGGTTGAAATGATGACAACGATCGACGAGGTCGAGATCCATTGGTATTTCTCGATGGTGTGTTGCTCCTGGAAGAGGATGGAACGGTGATGTCCATTGTTCCAAGGGGTGTCTTCCATGACAGACATAATCATCTCGTCCGTGGGAAAAATGATGAGGAAAGGATCTAGAGATAAATCACCAAGAGAGGGGGTAGAAGAGGTTGCTGATTGAATGGTCTGATAGGTGGATTCGACCTGACTCAAAGGAATTGCATCGTCATAATGAAGATGATCGCCAGGGTCGGGTACCATCCATGGGCCATGAGATGCAGGGGTTCCGTGAATCAAGGTGGAGATCATGTTGATTGAAGCGACAGATGAGTGTGGAAAATCGGGTGGTGGAATGGGGAAAGTACCCATTAACAAAGAGTCTTTGAGAAGACCTACACCAATGTTCTCGTAATCGGGGGGG
>JASDQU010739218.1:92458-121607 GCA_032191745.1 Picea mariana | reverse complement strand
GGTGATAAACGATATGTTGCAAATACACGTATCTGAGTTAAAGAAGGCTAATTAGTCGACGGTAATGACCTTTCCTTGATGTGGGACATGAACAACACGAAAAAGAGTCGACACAACTGCGTGCATGGAATCAATCCAGTTATGTCTAAGCAGAAGATTGTAATCGAAAGGAGCGTCAAAGACTTCCACTTCGAATTGGATCGTTTTTCCTTCTAGCGTGATTGGCATCGAAGGAAGGACACCATAGGGCTTAAAACCAGAGCCATTGAAGTCTTTGAGGGTGTTATGGGATTCAGTCAAAGAGGGAGAGCTGATGGCTTTCTAGAAGGTAACAGACATGACACATGTCGAGGCACCCTCGTCGATAACGGTTCGACAAATGTTTTTTTCGGAGACAATCACTTGGATTTGGAATGCGAGTTGAGGGAGTAACCTTGGAATATGGTCTTCCAAGTCAAAAATTATTAAATTTGTGTCTGTCGGGTTGATTCCACCGATAGCTTTTAACAGTGCCTTCCGTTGTGTAGGACAACTTTGAAGGACTTCGAGGGCTGACATTGCGGAAGGTGCTTGGGCCAGGTCTTCAACAATGTTGTAGTTCTGGGCAGCACGAGCATGAGGATTGAAAGTCAATTTTTGAATGATTCCCTTTGGAGGGGGGTGAATAACTATGTCAAGGCTCGATCGTTCGAGATGAAGAGGACCATTGGTAGGTGGAGTCATGGGAGAGGGTTGGACCAATGAAGGAGGTATATCATCAACCTTCTCTTTTGAGGGAGAATAATCTTTGGCTCGAGTGGTAAGTGCAATGTCATTCTTCTTTGAATTGCCAATACACATAAGTACATAGGATGTAGTGGAAGGGGAAGGTTGGTCATGAATGACCAATTGGGCCTGTTGTTGAGAGGGGAAGGTTGGGATAAAATGGCCAGAGTGGGTGGTTTTGGGTCTCCTTGAAGGAACTTAGTAACATCGGCGCGTCGTGGAAAATCCTTCGTGTAGTGATCATCACCATAGATAAGACAAGGGTATTTGGGTTTGCGCTTATCCCTATCGTCAATAGGCAGAGTTTTGGGTTTCTCTGCTTGTGAAGTATTTTTTTCCTCCTTATTCTTACCCTTTCCCTTTCTGGATTTGTTTTTACCAGCTGGGGTAGATTGAACTGCATTTACCTCAGAAGTCTTGCTGGTGGGAGGGGTAGGAGATGGAGAATTTTGAACATTAGAAGAAACGGGTTTGGGGTTGTTGCTTCAGGCAGACTGTGGTTGGGCATGGAAAGTGCCAATCACACGATCAGTTGCATGAGAAGCATCTGGAGTAGTTGAAGTGGCAGAATTGGAAGGACGAGGTGCATCAAGGAGTAAGTCATAAAGAGTAACCGTTTGTGAGTAAACGAGGTCAAGGTATTGAGAACAAATTATGGCATGTTCTTCCATGACAACTCCACCCATGGTGATGTCTCGACTGATGTCGTTCACAAATGATTTTGTGAACCACTATGCCAGCAACTAATCAGGAAGTTCGAGTTTGATGAGACGTCATCTCTGTCGCCACTCGTGAATGTGATCGGATATATGAGTGGCTTTGTTTTGTTTGAAAAAAATCAAAATATCGGTCCTCGTTTCATAACGAATCGGTAACTGGTAGTGGGTGAGGAAATCCATAGCTAGGGTGTTGAAGTTGGTGAAGAAACCTTGCAGTAATTCTATATACCACTTCGCGACAGAACCTGTGAGAGTTCTTTGAAAAAGACGTAAACGAATAGAGTCATCCATCAAGGAGTTGGATGAGCACTAGAGGTCAAAAGTCATGACGTGATTGTTTGGGTCCTCTCCCGCTTTTCCATCGAATTTGGGGATGTCAGATGGTAGCTTGGTTGGTATAGAGGGCCATTGGGGAGAGTGGTGGATTGGATCATTTAAAATCCTTGACAGATCTAGGAGGTCCAAAGTGGCTAAGAAGGGTAACTGTCTATTCACATGCAGGTACTGGTGGCTTTGGGGAGGGAGTCCCGTCGACAAACCAGTCGGACCATAGGCAGTCTTTATATAATGCGAAGACCCAGGCAGATTCGGTGGTGGTTGTGGAGGAAAGTAGCTCATGGGATTGTATTCTTGAACAGGGACGTGAGTTTGAGAATTCGAGCCCCAAATAGGATTGGACGTACCTGGATATGGTTGGCCTATAATAGGGGGTATAATGGATGTAGTTGGAATCTGTTGCCCCCCAGTCGATTGAGGATTACGTTGTATCAGATGTTTCCAATATTGGGCCAAGGATGGAGGTATGTTTTTTCCATAGGGTGGGGTCGGTGGGGGTTTTCCTCCAATCGTGGGTTGAGTTCCAGTTGGGGGTTGTGTTCCAATTGGGATTTTTGTTCCAATAGGAATTTTCCCTACAAGGGGGGGTTGAGTCAAACCTCCTTGTTGAAATTGTCCACCAACAAGAATTTGGTAATTTGGTGTGAATGACGGGATGGTGCCACTAGGATCGGTGCCACTGATAGAGGATTGAAAAAGTCCTCCAAAAGGGGGTTGAGGAAGTGTCGGAATGAATCCGGGAGGAGAGTGCCTAGAATAAGAAGGACCACTAGGAGTTCCATATGGGGTTTGCGTAGGAGTGGGAATAGAAGCATTCAACGCACGGTATCCAGGTGGAAGCATCGAGGTGACATTGGGCGAGAGCGGTGTGCCAATGGGGGCTTGAATAGCCATTGTAATCCCGATGTGAATACTTGTAGTATCTGCGTAATGGGCCATTTCTAAAGAGATGGTCAAGATGTGGTCAGCTCGCGGAGCTTCTGTACTAGGAAAATAATAAGCAGTAGTAAAAGGTACTGCGTCTAGGTCAGAGGTTTCGAGGAACGCAGGTGATACGGTGATTTCAACGCCTGATCCTGAACCAAAGAGATCTCGTCTAAAAACGCCAGTAGACCAAAAAGGATCTTGGCCTTCCGATCCTGGAAAAGGCCCAGTCGGTGGTCGAGAAGACACAACAACTAAATCTCCGAAATAATTCACTCGCATAATACGTCTCTCAGAATCAGGGTGAAGTTGAAAGTCCTCTCGAGAATTGGTAATTTAGAAATTTTCTAGAGAGTCAGTTCTTTCCACTTGTGGAGTGGTGACGTCTTGGAATTCACTCTGTTGAGGAGAGCCCTCTGGTGAGCTTGTAGGCAGGGGTTGAGAACCTTCCATATTTTCTGGAGGTAAGCCCTGCATTCTATGTGAACGACGTGGAGGGTCTATTGTGAACGAGTTACAAACTTACGAAAAAAGTCCTATGTTCAACTTGGGCAAGCAAACAACATGCGCTAGTAAAAAATCTAAGAAACAACACCAAGTAAACAAAACCTTCTAATTCCGAAGTCACTAGTTGGTGATGAAATCCAACGTCGCAACAACGAGACAAGAAGGAGCTAGGCTAGGGTGGAAAAGTTACGTTGACGACCTGCTTAACATACTTACACCCTGGTGCAAGCTCCCACACATAATCGTGGGTTTACCCTCCAAGGAGCCTGAGTGAGTTTTGCCAACGTCGATTCCAGGTACCATGAAGTATTGCCCCTTCACAATCACCTTGTGTAAGACCCTAAAAATATAGGCCACTAAGGTTACCACTGAAAACAATAAAGCCTGGGGGGACAGTCGATAGTCCGATCCACATGTAAGGGCAGGGTATCTAGCCCAAAATCAACTCGAGAGGATTCCATTCATCATTGTGGGTATACCTCCAAGTGATCCCCGTAAAATGTGCAATCTCTACACCGATATCAACAAAGCAGGGTGAGTAACTCTTTTAATATCAATGCGGCCTCGGGTTTAACCCTTGTGTGAGAAGGGCTTCCTAGGACGAAATGTTGTAAATGGAATTTGACACTCAACACAATATGCTATTGTGTGTTTTGTGATTTGGAGAGTGTATCTCTCTGCCTATTCCAAAGTTCTAGCCTAGCTAATTGTTGGTGTAATAGAGTCCTAGAAAAGAGTTACTAGTTAAATTTTAAAATTGCGCAATGTTATTAAGGGTTGTTGTTACTCAAGGGAAACGGAGATGAAACCGATGTTGTGTGAGACTCTGACCCAACAATGCATAGATAGGAATGAAATATATCAATTTTTGTTCGATGAATCCTATGTACAGGAGGGAAAGAGAAGTTTTTCAGAACAATCTTGAACTACGATATGCAATCTCCTTTAAAATGCAATCTCAATGAATCACGTAAAAATGACAATTCTCTATTTGTTCTATTTCAATGATTGATTTCCAATATTTTCAAAATGAAAATGTTTTTAAAAAGAAAAATGTTTTTTTTTCTTTTCAAAAAGATCTACACCATGGTGGTGAAAGTAAGGAAAACCAATAACTAATGAACAAGCAATAAATGAAACCCAAACCAATCTTTCAATGGAAACAAAAATGACAAGCAAACAAGACTAGTTTTTTCAATTGCACGAGAACAATGACCTTCCAAGTAATGAACAAATGAGAAAGACAAACAATCCCAACTTTCAAACCGATCACCAGCTCCTAACCAAACAAGTACTCCGATTCCAGGATCAGAGAGTATATCCTTCCTAAGAAAAGTCAAGAGATGAGAGTTGAGAAAAAAATGGACAAGAAGAGCCTTTGATTTCCGAAGACTGATCATGCACAAAATACGAAGTCAAGAAACAATCAACCAGTGGTCCAAGAAGTTATTGTTAGACACTTATACAGATCTGGACATTTGAACATACCAAAGCTTTAAATCCAAAAATTTTAAAAATGGGTTTGTAGGCTATCAGTAATGTACAGTGCGAGAATGGAGCATTCTCGTAGGCTAGCTTCAAGCAGGGTGTGAGAACCTTGCACTGGATTGAAATGCAGGATGTGAACTCAAGGGGTTCTCATAGGCCACTATGGGGTTGAGTGCAAGAAGGCCTGAAACTAGGCAAAATTTTGGAAAAAGACAAAAAAATTGGAGGGACTTCTGGACCCAGAGAGTCTATTAGGGTGTCTTGAAGACTTAGAGATTGATAGAAATGAAGAAAGGTAAGGCAAGAGAAAATGGCCAAGGAAAAACACCAGAAACCACTAAAAAATGGGTTGCATCCCCAGTGGAGTCACCAATTTTGTTATCGGACTAATCGGTAAGTGCTGACACTAACAAATCTCCCTAGATCCACCTAGATCTAGAACAAAATGGGACAGGACATGACTCTTTCCCTAAGTTACGACCATTGAATTATCTAGTAAGGAGGAACAAGTAACATACCTTTGTATCGCTTGCTAGGGTCTCTGTTGCTCCTGCTTCGCTCTGGTTCTCTCGCGAGGTCAAGACCAAGACAATGCAAACCAACCAAAGTGAAGATAGCAAAATGTATTCAATCGTCAACTTATGTGTATGATCAAGGAATTACACAATAAAGTAAGAATGACTTTATGGGAAAAGGACATGTCGTCGTGTCATATTAATCAAAATTAGAAGATACAACCTGATCGCCTTGATGTCGCAGGATTCCTTTCGGTGACTCTTGGTTCCAACACACACACTTGCTCTGTTCTTGCATGAAGAAGATCCAATTCCTATTGATAGACCTACTAGAGTCTCCAAGCTTTTGTTCAAGCTGAGTTCTTCACACAATTCCTTCACCAATTCTCCAATTAATCTTTCTTAACCTTTTCCATGAGAATTCTATCAATATATAGGAGAGGATGAGATGGTTACATGGATGAGAATGATCCCACCAAATCAGGGAAACCAGTAAAATGATAACCATTCGAATGCCAACCCATTTTCTCGAAGATTCCCTTCTAGAACCCTCGAGACTTCATCTTTTTTCCAAGCTTGAAAACAAGTTCTCACCCTATGTATAGAGCACAGTGCGAGAATTTTTCACCCTATGTATAGAGCACAGTGCAAGAAGTTCACACCCTAGCTGAAGGTGGCCTATGAGAATGGGTCATTCTCCCACCCTAGGCTATAAGTAGCCTGCGAACTCACTTTGAAAATATGTTTTTTGGAAGGAGATAAATGCCACTTTTCTCAGGAGAAAGTTCTTGTTGGGAACCTGAGTACACCATTGTTAATGCATCACCAAGATGACCAAAATCATGTGTAACAGTGGCTTGGGAAAGTCAAGGTCCAAGACATTAGACTTAAACCATGGGTACAACCAAGGATGTCATTGGAAAGGTATGGTTGGATTTGAGTTCCTTCATTTACTAAGTGTTGTAGTGAGTTATTTGAACGGAAGTGGGATGACTTGGTGTTTCAAGTGTAATATGTTTCCACAGTGAAAAATGAAAGACTTGAGGGTGAATCAAGTTGTGAATATTTGAAGAAGGCATGTAGCAGTTTGGGATGTCTTGATTTGGGTGAATGTGTGGAGAGATTTGGGAAACCTATTTGGATGAATATTATAGTGGATTTAGGAAGAATTGGATGCAGTTATGGAGGTATCTTGAGGAAGGTGCCTAACTCTTGGATGAGGCACCTTGGTGCCTTAGCTAGATTTGTTGGGTCATGCAATGATATGAAAATCATGATGACAGTGCCAAATTTTGGATGCTTTCAGGACGTGCAAGGAAGCTCTTTTCTAAAATATGGATGGATTCAATAGAGAAGTCGACCAATAATTGTTGATAGTCAACCTGAATGGGAAAAATGCAGACCAAGTGACTTGGGTGGTTTTCTCTCACCTTTGGTATGGGACATTGGATGAGGAAAAGTGCACCTCAATGACTTGTGGATGATTGTGCAATGACTTAGAGATCTGGGAGGTTCATTGGTTAAGGTTGGTAGAAGTATTGGTTCGAAAATGCCTAAGGCATGAAATTTCTTTGAAGTGACTCATTTTACTTGGAGCACTTTGGACAATTCATTGCGATGTTTGAGGAGTGTAGGATTTTTGGACACACTCATTGTAGATGTTGAGTTGTAGAGAGGTGACTTGATGAAAGGAGGCAAGTTAAAGACTTGTCTTCATTTGGAGGATTGTGCGGACATAAAGATTGCAACATGAAGATATTACTTGGACATGGGCATTTCTCTTGCTTTGGGGTAGCATGGTTGAGGGTGAATCCTAACCATTCCAAGACATACTGAGGTAGATCTAGCAACATGGACGAGTGATGAAGTAGTGGGGAAAAGAAAGTATGGGAGTGAAATTATTGGTGTAGATTGGATAACTGTTCCATGAGGGTGTGAAGTCTCAAGGAATGTGACGGTTGGACTGGCCATTCAACTAGTTCACAACTTGGGAGAGAAAAACAACATGACAAGGGAGTCAAGAGTACAGATGCACCCGTAGGTTCGAAGTGCAACACTTAGAAATTGTGGAACATCTCCTTAATGAAGATTAGACGATGGAAACAACAATGAGGCAAGGGTGGACACTTTCCATAGTCTTTGGAGTTGGATGGAGTGACAGAGATGGAGACAAAAAAGACCAAGTCCAAGCATGGAGATGCACATTTCAAGAACTGGATGCAATAGTTGGACTACTTACCCAATCGGTGCATGACTTGATGCTAGCATCATGTGGAGACATGACAAAGTTGGTTGAAGTATGGATGCAGTAGAAAGTTCACAAGAGTTCAACACTTAGACATTTTTAGAGTTTTCATAGAGGTTGCAATAATAGTCGAGGCAGTAGCAGCAGTAAAAAAATGAAGAGTGATCATCACAACAAGACAATGGCAGGCTGGGAATTTCACACAAATTTGGAGAAGAAACATATTTCCATTATAAAGGAAAAATTGGTTGCACACAACTTTGGACAGAGGACAGTGTGGATGGTTACACAGGTTGTGGATGATTGCAGCACGAGTTGGAAACTTGGGGTTTCCACTTTGAAAGGAAAATTGGGGTTTCCACTTTGAAAAAAAATTGGGGTTTCCAGTTGGCATGAAACTTGGGGTTTCCAACATACTTAGTTGCGATGGGGGCATGAGTTCGGGTAGATACTTGGAGATCACATATTTTTTGGATGTTGTCGAGGATGGAAACAACTTGAGGTGGAGGAGGATGTAAGTTCTTCGGTTAAAAGTTCATAGAGACCCTCACCCAAGTCCTCAAGGAGACAGGATTTGGGGTTACTCCAGCACTACAGGATCACATCGGTTGGGAAAGTGGACTCCTTGGATGCATGAACACGCCAAGTGGCTTGCCCAATCATGAAACAACCGATATAAGGGGTGCACCAAATAGGTTTTCGGGTGTGTCAACATGAGAAGCAAACCAAGGTTGGGGGATGTTGGTCCCAAGGGACACGATGGTTGACGATCGCATGGGTTCATTTGTGTGCACTGGGTCCAGAAAGGTGCATGATAGTTCATTTGGGCATGTTGGTCCACGAAGGGATGTGACACACCCAAAGAAAACAACTATTTGTGATGGTAACCTTTGGATTCCATATAAGATAAAAATGGTGCATAGCCAAGGAAAGAATATTTTCACAACAAGGAGAGAAATATCAACTCTACGATTTTGAGGCATACTTGGAAGAAGAGGCAAAAGCTCCCTTAAGGAGCCAAGTCGCTCCACATGGGAGGACTTGTGTTTTTTTGAGGTAATTATGTGGATAAAGTTGGGGCGAACTTACTTTTCATCGAGTTTGGGAAAGTCTTGTCACAGGTTTGTGTGTGCCAACTATAAGACAAAACCATAGGTCTGTGTGAAGTCTTGTGACAGAAAAGAGATGATGAGTCTGTGGTGGATGCACGTTTGGGGTGCTCCGCAGGAGTTGCAAAAGTTGTTGCGTCGGACAAGTCTTGGTGTGAAAAATCTATGTATGAGTGTCTTGATGAGGTGAGGTGAGTCATGAGACTCTTCCCAAGTTGTAAACTGAGCCAGTAGTGCTCGTATTGTAATTTTTTCACCATAATAAGACTTAACCGGGTATTAGGCATGTTTTTTTCCGCTTGCACTATATGTTTGTGTGTCTTGTTTATTTCACAAGTGTTCTCTTCGTTTCATGGATGTATGCTTAAATGACTCTGCTAAGATTGTTAACAAATTGTCTAAGTATACAAGAGAGTTACACTAGAGTAGGAGTGTGACTTGCTTGTAGCCTAGAATGGAGAATGGGTATGCTTTAGGTGAAGAGGCATAGTTCAGATGAAGTATCCATGGTGTTGCAAGAAACCAAGTGAAAAATATCATGGTGTCGCATGCCCTCAAGAGATGCACAATCACAAGATTTGGGCAAATACACTGTGGGAATGTGACATTTCACATTTCCTCATCAATTAAATTGCACACTTATATATATATATATATATATATATATATATTCTAATTATTTTACATTTTCTATATATCATAATTCTAAAATATATAAGTCTTTTGTTTTAATATCAATCTTGAAAACAAATTATAGTACATTAAAATTCAAATACTACAAATAATAACAAGTGTTGCATGGCAACGTAGTCCCTGCCGGGTTGGAATGGGAATAAATGTGACTTAGTACAGACACGTGGGAAGCAAGGTGAAGTACATGTGGTAGCCATGCAGAATTTAGTATTCCCGAATTAGTTTTCTTTGAAATTTATCAAAAATTAATAATGTCTGATACCGATAATGTAGCATATAATAGAATAGTAACAACGTCATGCAACAAAGGCATTCCTGAATTATTTTTCTTTGACAAAATTTTTTTAGCATACAACAGAACATATAGAATTTTAACTCCGGATACATGCAATAGATCTTTATCAGGTTTCGATGGAAGAGTGCAGTTGGACCCGCAGAAGAAATTGACCTCTGGACAGCATCATTGTGGGAAAGGTCGTAATGGAAGAGGGTTTTTATAGAGAGATGGAAAGTATCTTCTATAATAAGTGAATTACCCTGGCTCGATCAACAATGATTTGTTAGTTTGCCCATATCTGCAGGTTCCTTAATCCCATTATTGGCCCAGGATCTATGCTCATTTTCAACTCCCCGAAGCATTTCGTCGCTTACCATGCCCTTCCTCGTCTCTGGGTGCACAGAATCGAGCATATTTAGTACATCGTTTTTTAATTTTTCAATTCCTTGAAAACCCCAAAAACTCTAGCATTCCCAAATTAGTTTTCTTTGAAACAAAAAACATACAATAGAATAGTAAAAACGTCTTGCAACAAAGGCATTCCCAAATCAGTTTTCTTTGAAATTTATAAAAAATTAATAATGCTTGTTACATATTTCTGGAAATTTAAATGCGTTTGTCATATAGACTGGGATTGGGGCTCCTGTGGACCAAAAAAATAAATAAGTACAAGAATTAGGAATGTCGAAAGAAAAAGTGTGTGGCTGTAGAGAGGAAGACCTGAAAAGAAGAAATTGGAAGTTATGAGTGTTTGGTTACAGTTTTCTATTTAAAGAGGTAATAACTGGATTGATAAAGAAAACAAGATGACAGTATAGACTTAAACTGGATTGATAAAGAAAACAAGATGACAGTATAGACTTACTATGAAGCCGATGCTCTTTTGTTGTTGTCATTGATGGTCAGTGGAATCGTGTTGATCGGTTGTTGCCCTTCCTGGATGAGGTTGTCCATTCTGTGTTGGAACCATTCTTGAATGTAGCTTCTCATGGGGGCCATGTTGATTTCATCCCAGATTTCTATGTCATAAAGGTCATTTTCTAATTTCCTTAGATCCATTGAAATACTATGCAGACTTTGTTCAATTTCTTGATTGTGTGTCGAATAGTCGAGTACCCAACGCTCCAACTCATCTACACGATGTTCAACTATGTCATAAAATTTTTTGAAAGACAACCCCTTTAAAATATCAAGTTGTTCATGGAAGGCTTCTTTGGTCATTGACAAGGATTTGAGAATTAAGTTTGGGTCTTGAACCTCGTTTGTACTTCCAGCTAAGTCTATTTGGATCAGGCTTGTGAATAAGTCTTCCTTTTCTGATATGGCCTGTTTACATGATTCAATCATGAGTTGCAGGTTCTTAACTTTATTTTTCCAGCATGCTTTTATTTTTTTGGTCCTCTTTGGGGAGGGGATATTCTCTTGTCTTCTTTTCAGTTCTGAGGTGTTGATGGCATGGTTGGAAAAAGGGGTCAGCACCTGATCACATAAATGTTGATCATTTTTTAAATTCGCCTCTAAATGTTCGAGCAAATCATTTTCCCTCTTTCAAAAGGAAACTATATTTTGTGATGTTTCCCAGGCTTCAGTAACTAGTTGCATTCTTTTCTTGATGTTATTCTCTACAAGGGCTCTAGAGAATGCAAGGAGGGTAGAGGATACTCTCATGTTGGTTGCAGTGGTAGCAGACACATTTTTTGCTAAAGAACTGGAAAATTCTAGGGTGGCAATGAAAGCCTCTTCAAATTCCTTGAGGCGGTCTTTCAGTCTGGCATTTTCTGCTTCAATTCCTCCAATGGAATCATGAATAGCATCACCAATTACACGGTGAAATAGGGAGATTTGGGATGGACGCATTTTCCTAAAGTTATTCTATGTGCGAGATTTTCCTTTCCTATTTGTTACATCTCTCTTTTCAATGACCATATTTTTAGATTGGCTATCAAAAACAGCCCTCTAGAATATGAAGGATTCATCTTTGTCAAAAATTTTGGTCTCATCTATTTCCACTGTGGATGACCCAATTTTGTGCATGTGCTCAATTTCAATTACAAGTTGCACCTGTTCACTTTCAATTTCGGGTTCGTCCGCCTAGCCTGCATTGTTTTTTCTCTTCTTGGTCAGTGGAATTTTGTGAGAACTATCAATTTTTATATGAGGAGGGTTCTTATCTCCTCCTCCGTTCGAAGATTTTTGGGTTTCTTTCTTATTGGGGTGGGCCGTTGAAGCGATGCTCCGTGATGTCGTGCTCTTGGGAGTGTTGGCGGGGGACTAGGAACTCTTATCACTGGATACTTTTCCCTGTTGTCTGTACAATTCAATCGCGCTTTGCAATGTCTCTGCATCGCAATCACCAGAAGCAGGATTGTTGTCGTCATTGTCCCTGTTCTCAGTCAGGTATATATGGATAAAAAATATTCTAAAGCCAATTACCAGTAAATGTTCTCGAAAAATCCCATTAGGTTCGAACCCTTTTAGCCTTCCAGCATACGTTAGGTTCTTCTTCTTGAAATGGCCAGAAAATTCGTCAATCTTGTTGATCTTTCTTCACATGAGGTCCCTGACTTTCCAGGGTAGAGGAATGATGATTTTTTTTTCTTGTCATGGAAGAAATGCAACCAGTGGTTGTATTTCCTTTCTATTTATGCAACAAACATCTTTTCTGTGATGTGGCATGGAAGGAAATAAGGATTTTCCTTAGAGCCAAAGACCGTTAGTACACTATGATTTTTGTTTTGTTCAAGTGTGCCCTTCCTGTTCAAAAACTTGGTTGCCTGGCCAGACATCCGCGGATCATCCTTCCCTAACACTAAATATTTGAAAACTGAGACAAAGCCATTAAAAACTTCATAAAAACAATGGGATGCCTTGTGCCTCCATAGGGCTTGGTACCAGAATGTTACTAGGTCGAATCCACAACTTATTTTCTTGGAAAGAGAAAGTTTTGGAAATGGAAAACAATGCACTATTGTGATAATCAAGTAGGATGACATATAACATTTATTCAATTCTTTGAATCATGACAACTAGGAACAGATATCAATGGAAATTAGCTTCCCCCAATCGAAAATGAATTGTTCCTTGACTGCGAGGTACAAAATATAAATAATTATATGGGAAATGCTTGTCATGGATGTCTGTCCCGTTATTCTTGTAAATAGCCAAGCAATTTCCCAGAATGGATTTCTAAAGGAACTTACCTGCAACTTTTTTATATCTTCAGGAAATGTCGCCGGGTCTTCAAAGAACTCAGCTAAGATGTCCAACCTGTTATCATGTTTTTCTAGGAACTCCTTGCAGTCTTGTCCTCTAGAGGTCAATGTTGGCTCCGACAATTTTAACATCTTGCGGAAGACCTGAGGTGATAAAGAAATGGTAGAATGGTCGTGCAGTGGAATAATTATTCGTCTTGGAATATATTTTCGATGCACCAAGAGACAACATCCTTATATTCAAAAACCTCATGCACGCAACCTGCACGAACGATTCTAGAGGTCCAAATCACTTTGTTCTGGGTGGAATAGGATGAATAGTAAAAGTATGCCCTGGACCACTAGAAGTTCTCGTTCTGATGTCTGAAGATATTTATTGTATCTCTACAAAATTGTTGTCGACATGTTGCCATAAGTCTACAAGAATATTTGTTTGCTCTAGACGATGAATGAAGTGAAAAGTTGGAAGGGATAATATAACACTGCACAAATCTTGGTCCAATGCATGTGAATGGGAGATCTCCTCAAGATTTTCATTCATTAATGACAATTTCGATGGTTGTTGCATGATGCGTTGTTAACATTAAACACTAGTAATTTCATACATAGAAATGAGAACATGGAGGATACGACAATGAGCGATTAAGCATTGTAGATATCTTGAACAGGTCAACGCGATGATGCATGTTTGAGATGAAAAATTGAAAAGGACAATATAACTCTCCGCAGATCTTGGTTTAATGCATAATAATGGGAGATATCCTCGAGTGTTTCGCTCACTAATGACAATTTTGATGGCTCCTACATGGTCAGCTCTTAGCATGTAAGGTTTCTAATTGCATATGAAGAAAGAAGTACGGAGGTCACGGGGACAGGAAAAAGTAGCTTCAAAATAGGGTTACAAGGTACAACCGTTGGAGGTGAGGGAACGAGGGTCAAATTGTATGTGTCGAAACTTTTTGAGTGCAATACATGTAACACCGAAGAGGGTATGATAGGAAAGTTTAGAGGTAAATTTGTATATCACTAGTAAGAGCATAACTAATGTATATTAGGAAGGACAAGAAGTTAGTGGGGATGTAAGGCAGTGACAGATACTTTGAAACATTTGTGAGCCATGGTAGAGTGAAGCATGCGAGTTCGAGAAGTCCACGGTGGAATTATAGATCACGGAAGTTTTGAGTGCATGATGTATATCATGAAACAAGAAGAAACAAAGTTCAAAAGTGCCAACCCAGAAACCGTGGCCATTAAATTGGCTAAGTATGAAAAGGAACAATGGTCGGTCAGATCCATCATGTGAGGATATAGATGGAGATGAATATATGTCAGCCCACCAATGCTGGAACCGCGATCATAGAAAGGAGACTAAGTATATAATCACAAAGTGATAATACATGGGAAGAAGAAAAGGGAGAAAGGACTAAGGAGTCCGCGGTGGAATTATAAATCACAGTATTTTTTAGTACAAGATGTATATCACAGAACAAGAAGAAACAAAGTTCGAATGCGCCAACCTGAAACAGTGAATAAGAATTGGAGATTTCGTGAAGTCATCAACACGAGGATCCAAAATAGGCTGACCAGGTCTCCCTAGAAGACGTGAGGCCCCGACGGTCACATTGTATCGCTTGGAACATTTGAATGCATAATCTGTAACATGGAAGAGGGGATGATATCGGAACCTAGTAGTCAATTTGTATAGTGTGGAGGGTCGGCTGTCAACTGTTTCATACCAGTGTGTGCAGTTGTCAGTAGTAAGAGCATAACCAATGTATATTAGGAAGGACAAGAAGTCAGTGGGGATGGAAGGAAACAATAGATACATTGAAACATTTATGAATCGTCGTAGAGTAAAGCTTGTGAGTTCAAGGAGTCTACAGCGGAATTGTAGATCACGAAAGTTTTGAGTGCAAGATGTACATCATGGAACAAGAAGCAAGAGAGTTCGAAACTGCCAACCCGGCAACCGCGACCATAAAATTGGCTAAGTATGGAAAGCAACAGTAGTCGGTCGGATTCGTCATGTGAGAATATATATGGAGACAATATATGTCAGACCGCCAATGCTGGAACTCGCAATCATAGAAAGGAGACTAAGTATATAACCAGAAAGCGATAATACATGGGAAGAAGAAAAGGGAAAAAGGGCTAAGGAGTCTGCAGTGGAATTGTAGATCATGAAATTTTTTAGTACAAGATGTATATCATGGAACAAGAAGAAGCAAAGTTCGAAAGAGGCAACCCAAAATAGTGACTAAGAATTGGAGATTTCCTGAACGCGTCAACATGAGGATCCAAAATAGGGTGACAAGGCTTCCCTAGAAGACGTGAGGCCCCAATGGTCAAATTGTATCGCTCTAAACATTTGAATGCATAATATGTAATATGGAAGAGGGGACGATGTAAAAACCCAGTAGTCAATTTGTATATTGCGGAGGGCCATATGCTAGTTGTTTCGTGCCAGTGTGTTTAGTTGTCACTAGTAAGAGCACAAGCAATGTATATTATGAACGACGGGAAGTTACTGGGGATAGAAGGTAGCAACAAATTTTTTCTAAACATTTGTGAACCATGGTAGAGTGAAGCTTGCGAGTTCGAGGAGTCTGGGGTGGAATTGTAAATCAAAAAAGTTTTGAGTGCAAGATGTATATCACGGAACAAGAAGAATCAAAGTTCGAAAGCGCCAACCTGGAAAGCGTAGCCATAAAATTGGTTATGGAAAGGAACAGTTTGGTCGGATTCATCATGTGAGGATATAGATGGAAATGAATATATGTCATCCCACCAATGCTGGAACCCGGGATCATAGAAAGGAGACTAAGTACATAACTAGAAGGAGATAACACACAGGAAAAAGAAAAGGGAAAAAGGGCTGAGTGTGCGGTGGAATTGTAGATAACACAAATTTTGAGTGCAAGATGTATATCACGAAACAAGAATGAGCAGAGTTTGAAAGCACCAACCCGAAATAGTGTCCAAGAATTGGACATTTCATGAACTCGTCAACACGAGGATCCAAAACAGGCTGACAAGGTCTCTCCAGAAGACGTGAGGCCCCAACGTTCAAATTGTATCGCTTGGAACATTTGAATGCATAATCTGTAACACGGAAGAGCAGACGATGTCAGAATCCGGTAGTCAATTTGTGTATTGCGGATGGTCTGATGCCAAATGTTTCGTACCATTGTGTCCAGTTGTCACTAGTAAGAGCATAACTAATGTATATTAGCAAGGACAGGAAGTTAGTGGGGATGGAAGGCAGTGACAAATACTTTGAAACATTTGTGATCCGTGGTAGAGTGAAGCTTGCGATTCGAGGAGTCGACGGTGGAATTGTAGATCACATAAATTTTGAGTGCACGATGTAGATGACGGAACAAGAAGCAACAGAGTTTGAAAGTGCCAACCCAAAAACCGCAATGATAAAAGTGGCTAAGTATGGAAAGGAACAATGGTGGGAGGGATTCGTCATGTGAGGATATTGCCGAAGATGGATATAATTTAGCCCACCAATGCTGGAATCCGTGATCATAGAAAGGACACTAAGTAAATAACCAAAAAGAAATAATACATGAGAAGAAGAAAAGGGAAAAAAGACTAAAGAGTCTGCGGTGGAATTGTAGATCAAGGAAATTTTGAGTGCAAGATGTATATCATGGAACAAGAAGCAGCAAAGTTTGAAAGCACGAACCCGGCAACTGCAGGCATAAAATTGGCTAAGTATGGCTAAAATTGGCTAAGTTGTCACTAGTAAGAGAATAACTAATGTATATTAGGAAGGACAGGAAGTTAATGGGGATGGAAGGAAGAGACAGATACTTTGAAACATTTGTGAGACGTGGTAGAGTGAAGCTTGGGAGTTAGAGGAGTCAGTGGTAGAATTGTAGATCATGGAAGTTTTGAGTGCATGATGTATATCACGGAACAAGAAGCACCAGAGTTCTAAAGCGCCAACCCAACAACCATGACTATAAAATTGGCTAAGTATGGAAAGGAACAACGGTGGGTGGGATTCGTCATGTGAGGATATAGACGGAGATGGAGATATTTCAACCCACCAATGCTGGAAGTCGTGATCATAGAAAGGACACTAAGTAAATAACCAGAAAGAGATAATAGACGGGAAGAAGAAAAGGGAAAAAGGACTAAGGAGTCCGCGGTGGAATTGTAGATCTCAGAAATTTTGAGTGCAAGATGTATATCACAGAACAAGAAGCAACAAAGCTCGAAAGCGCCAACCTGACAACTGTGAGCATAAAATTGGCTAAGTATGGAAAGGAATAGTGGTTGGTTGGATTTTTCATGTGAGGATATAGATGGAGATGTTGTGATTATAGAAAGGCGACTAGGCATATAACTAGAAAAAGATAATACACGGGAAGAAGACAAGGGAAAAAGGGCTAATTATCTAACAGAATAACATCCATTGTTCGTTTATTAATGCAAATCCTTTCAAACCCCTGTTGAGTTCTCACTAGTAAAGGCATAAATTGCATATCACGGAAGTTCTTTGGGTGCAAGATGTATATGTCAAAACAGAGGACATAAGTGTTGGATACCGCGAATAGAGAACATAATTATGGATACCGCAAATCATGTAACAAGAAGCATCAGAGTTTGAAAGCGCCAATTGTGTAACCGCGGCCACAAAATTGGCTAAGTATGGAAAGGAACAATGGTCGGTCAGATTCGTCATGTGAGGATATAGACGAAGATGAAGATATGTCAGCCCATCATCGCTGGAACCCGCGATCATAGAAAGGCGACTAAGTAAATAACCAGAAAGAGATAATACACGAGAAGAAGAAAAGGGAAAAAGGACTAAGGATTCCGCAGTGGAATTGTAGATCACAGAATACTTGAGTGCAAGATGTATATCACAGAACAAGAATCAACAAAGTTCGAAAGCTCCAACTCGACAATCGTGGGCATAAAATTGGATAAGTATGAAAAGGAACAACGGTCGGTCGGATTCGTCATGTGAGGATATAGATGGAGATGAAGATATGTCAACACACCAATGTTGGAACCCAGGATCATAGAAAGCCAACTAAGTATATAACTAGAAACCAATAATACAAAGAAAGAAGACAAGGGAAGAAGGGATAAGTATCTCACAGAAGAACATCTATCGTTCTCTTATTAATGCAAATCCTTTCGAACCCCTGCTGAGTTATCACTAGTACAAGCATAAATTGTAGATCACAAAAGTTATTTCGTTGCAAGATGTATATGACGTAACATGGGACATAGGTTTTGGATACCGCAAACCTGGGACCCGGTGATCAGATAATTGGCTAAGTATTGAAAGGGACCACGGTCAGTCGGGCTCATGGTGTGAATATATACATAAAGAGTTGCCAATTTGTGAATCCATAATGTCACGATCATATAGATGCGACTAACTATATAATGACAAAGGGATAATAGAGGTGGGGGGGGGAGAGGAGAATTAAGAGTTTTTACACATTCCTGTGGAGAAATTGTATATTGCTGAACTCCGGGCATTGTTTGCAGCTCATGGAAAATTCGAAGCACAATTTTGAGGTCGTCAATCTGAGAACCTGTAATCAAAAAAGTGTGCAAGTATGGAACACAGAAACATTGGCCGGGACTTGATTTTGCTAATATATTGAAATTTGTAGTAGCTTTTCCATTACCTAGCAAGATCTTCTTTGCATGTTTCTGGACAAGTTCTGTAGGGATGGTTGGTTGTCGAGACTTTTGCTTATTAATGACAATTTTTACGGTTATTGTATGATGTTGTTTTAGTATTAAACCTTTGATGTTGCATATCTGGAAAGAAGTAGGAGGATGGGCAGAACAGGAAACAATGACTAGGAGTTGGATTTTTCATGGACACGACAACACGAGGATCCAAAATAGGGTGACAAGGTTTCGCCAGAAGACACAAGGCCCAGACGACCAAATTGTATAGCTTGGAACATTTGAATGCATAATGTGTAACATGGAAGAGGGGACGATGTCAGAGTCTAGTAGTCAATTTGTATATGGCAGAGGAACGGGTGCCAATTCTTTCATACCAATGTGTCCAGTTGTCACTAGTGAGAGCACAGTTAATGTATATCAGAAAGGATGGGAAGTTGGTGGGGATGGAAGGCAGCGACAGATACTTTGAACGAAGTTAATTTATACGAGTAACACACGATGGAATTGTAGATCATAGATGTTTTGAGTGAAAGATGTATATCACAGAACAATAAACGATCGAGTTTGTAACCACGAACCCGACAACCGTGGCCATAAAATTGGCTAAGTATGGAAAGGAACAACAGTCGATCGGATTCGTCATGTGAGGATATAGATGGATATGAAGACATGTCAACTTTCCAAACCTGGAACTGAATATCATAGAAAGGCGACTAAGTATATATCCATAAAGCGATAACGAATGGAAAGAAGAAAAGGCGAGTTCATATGCGCCAAGACGGAAACCACAGCCATAAAATTGACTAAGTATGGAAAGGAACAACGGTCGGTCAGATTCGTCATGTCAGTATATACACCGAGATGAAGATATGTCAGCCTACCAACCCTACAACCCGCGATCATAGTAAGATGACAAAGTATATAACCAAAAAGTGACAATGGATGGGAAAAAGAAAAGGGGAAAAGGGCTAAATATCTGACAGTCGAAATTCATTTTTTCTATTTATTAATGGCAATGTTTTTGAACCCCTACTGGGTTCTCACTAGTAAAATCATAAACTGCAGACCATGGAAGTTCTTTGGCTGCAATATGTATATGAAGAAACATGGGACATAGGTGTTGGATACCGCGATAATTGGTTAAGTATTGGCCAAGCGAAAGTTTTGATATTTATTTCAATAGTATTCATACTAATATGTATTAATGGAGAAAGTTTTGATATTTATTTGAAAAATATTCATACTAATATATAGTCATGGATTATTTATGTTTCAAATGAAAATCATCTCCCAATTTGTAGGATTCTCTTCGGTTCGCAAATTTCGTTGAAACCACGAAATGTTTTACTGCAAGATGTATATAACGCAACAAGAAGCAGCATAGTTCTAAAGCGCCAACCCAGCAACTGTGGTCATAAGATTGGCTAAGTCTGGAAAGGAACAATGGTCAGACAGATTCATCATGTGAGGATATAGATGGAGATGAAGATATGTCAGCCGACCAACCCTGGAACCCACGATGATAGAAAGGAGACTAACTATATAACTAGAAAGCGATAATAGATGGGAAGAAGAAAAGGGGAAAAGGGCTAAGTATCCCAGAGAAGAAAATCGACTGTTCCTTTATTAATGCCAAGATTTTCAAACCCTTGGTGAGTTATCACTAGTTAAAGCATAAATTGTAGATCACGAAAGTTCTTTGGCTGCAAGATGTATATGATGGAACATGGGACATAGTTGTTTCGAACCCCTGGTGAGTTATCACTAGTTAAATCATAAGTTGCAGATCACAGAAGTTCTTTGGTTGCAAGATGTATATGATGTAACAAGGGACATAGTTGTTGGATATCGCAAACCTGAGGCCCGGTGGCCAAAAGGTGAGTTATCATTAGTTAAAGGATAAATTGTAGATCACGGAAACTCTTTGGATGCAATATGTATATGACGGGATAGAGAACATAGTTGTTGAATACTGCAAACTCGGGACCCGGTGGCCAGATAATTGGCTAAGTTTTGTCTAAGAGGAAGTTTTTATATTTATTCCAATAGTAATCATATTAGTATATATGCATGGATATTATGAAATAGAAGAAGCTGCAATATATGCAAGATATTGAACATGAACATGTAGTCAACACTTGAGTTGCCTTGTTGTAACTCATTAATTCATTCTATTTATGGGACAGAAAGAATGAAAGCAGGATGGGTCCTCCAATATCTTTCTTTAAGTATAGGGTCGGCACCACATAAGTATGGCCTATGACAAATTATTCTTCCATGTAAAATGTAAAACAATGAGAATAATAGCCTTTATTTAAATTGAAGTACTAGGTAGCAGAAAGAAAAGCTTGTCGTTCATGTTTAACGATACACGGGGAAAAAAGGTACAAAATAAAATGAAAAACAATACCAGAGATTGGAAAACACCATAAAAAAAAAACTGCAAATATTCTATATTCAAATAAGATGGGTTACAAAATACAACTGAGATTGTTTTCCATAATGATTGTGATTTGGCCTACTATCGACCAATAAAAAATATGTACAATGATGAAGATTGTTGACAGTTTTCTTGACAATCAAATCCTTTATTTGCAAAAAATGATTTGAATATCAATTTTGGGTCTTGGACTTAATTGGTGCTGCCAACTAGATCTATCCCGGTTTTTTGAATAGCTTGTCTCTTCTAGATATGGGTTGCTTGCATTGGTTGGTGATTCAACATTCCATTCTTTGTTAAGTATTAGTTTCCCTTTGGTTTCAAAAACTTGGGGTTTAAGGTGCTTTCCTAGTAATGTTCCTGACCATTGACATCTGAGACAACTTAGAAATGTGATTTGGACCCAATTCAAAGTCGAGGGAGTTGTTTTATGTGACATCGGCTATGGGGCAAAAAACAAATTCAAGTATGTTGTGACTGCTATTCTCCCTATATTCGATCATTTGATTGGTTGAAAAGCCTACCTGAAGATTTGTATGTTGAAATTATTTGTTTTATTATAGTAAATTGGAAGGAACGTCCAAGCCAGCTGCAAAATGTTCTTATGTTGAAGTACATGACTTCTTCCAGAAGCACGGGTCTGGAAAGTGTATCAAATGTTGTAGATCACATCAGAATATATCTCTCGTCATAGTGGTGGCAGATATGGCAGCCCATAGAAAGGTCTGGAATGTTCAGAGCTGACGCCAAAAATGTGGAGTCTCTAACTACATCCAGAGGAAAGAAAACAAACTTTGACAAAGAACATGGCTTTCTGTCAAGTTTGTTAACACACCCAGAAGTAGCTCAACAAACTTTAAAATACAAACTTTTGTAGTGATAATATGTCCTTTTATCCACCCATATAGTTTGTGTTACCCTCTTCTAAGTACATTCATGAATGGAGTAATATTTCGCGTCATTTACAAACATCACAGACCACTTTGCAAGCCACGGTAAGTTTGATGCCCCTGACGAAGACAAAGTCTTGTGTGATCTGTAGAATTCGATACACTTGCCAAATCTTTGTTGTTGGAAGAAACTATATACTTCAACGAAGAAGTATGTTGCACGTGACCTGAAAATCCATTACAAATCCCAGCAAGAAAACAAAGAAGATCAAAAAACAAATCTCTAGGAAGACTTTTCAACCAACCAAAGCATCGAATACAGGGAGAACACCAACTAGAAGATACTTGTTCTTTTCTTTCCCCCTTTCTGAGTTTATGTTGGATAACTGAGTTTTTTTGGGGCTCAAAGATCACGACACATAAAACCAGTCTCTCTTCTTTCATTTGGGCCTCAATCTCATCTCTAAGTTGTCTTACATGTCCATGACCAGGAGCATTAGAACTAAGGCACCCTAAAGCCCAACTCTTTGATGATAGAGAGAAATGGCAATAAGTATTTAAAAGCAACATTGGAGGATGGCAATATGATCTTAACTAAAAACAAATCATTTCCAAAAGATTTAATAATCTTATCTTATTTTAAGATATATACCCATAACAACCAATACACTACAACCAGATCGCGTGGATAATATTCTCTTTGTTTAATATTCTTATTTATAGATAAAGATCGCGTGAATAATATCCTATCTCAAATTAGCAAACCTTTTGAAAGAAACTTGTAAAACCTTATACCAGCTTTGCCTCTGAATAGGAGGTAGGCAAACTCAATTCGCGAAAACGTTTCAGATGTTCTAGTTTCCCTACTTTTTATTTTATGTTTTGAAAAATCTTTGGTTAAACATTTTATCTTCTGAGGTTTTTTTTTGGTCTGGGGATGTAAATTTGGATAAAATAGCTATTTTATGTTGTTTAAATTGTATTTCTAATATATAAATAAATTCAGCATACCGAAAACCCTTGGAGCAATCCAAACTTAATCACTCAAATCTGTAGATCCAACCATTTTTCATAAGACAAAATCAAACCAAAAAAAATCATCCAAAAACAACAAAAAAAATAGAACATTTAGACTAACTTTTTGAAAACTAAGCTTCCCTTCAAACATTTTAAAATATATAGAACTAGTGCATTCTTTGGTAATATCTGAAGCCACTCTTTGGTAAATGAAGGGTAACATGAATGCCATTGCCTTCGAAAAATTAATATTCCCTCCCACAATAAAAAACTACCTCTGTCCTGTAGTCAGCTTGTCTATAGTACAAGCAATGAGTCGAGTATTTAGAAGGAAAAACACATTGACAATTGGAAACATATGAAACTCTCTCAACTAGTTGGGTTTCAATATAGTACAGTACAAACACTCATAAAAGGAGAAGACTCCATCTTGAATCTGCAATATATGTCATTATAGGAGTCTTATTATTTTGAAGATCCGTTGATGGTGTGTTGCTTCACTATGTAAACAATGAAGACACACAGAAACTGTTGCAAGAAGCTCATGGTTCTTCAACTTTTGTCATTCATGTAGGAGGTCGTTTTTCTGTAAAAACCATTGCTTTCAAGATTATTATAAAAGGATACTATTGGCCTTCAATATTTCATGACTCTTATATTTTTTCGAGATCTTGTGACAAGTGCCAAAAATTTGTTGGGAAAGAGCGCCTTTCAACCATGCCATTACAACCTTTCCTACCATACTTTCCCTTTTCAAAGTTGGGATTGGATTTTATTGGTCTTATTAATCCTCCATCTTCAGTTGGACAAGTTTTATTTTGACAGCCACCGACTATTTTACAAAATGGGTTGAGGTTGTCCCACTTAAGCATTCCACAGATGATCATGTAATTTCTTTCCTTGAAGATAAACTTTTTTCCAGATTTGGTCTTCCATTGGAAATTATTACAAATAATGGTCCCACTTTCATTTCTGCTAAGATGACTCAATTTTTAGCTAAGTTGGGGGTTAAACTTTTCACCTCATCAACTTATTATCCCCAAGGGAATGGGAAGGTTGAGTCTACCAACAAAACTCTAGTAAGAATCGTCAAAAGGATTATCGAAGACAAGCCTCATTAGTGGCACACTCTCGTCACTTACACACTCTGGGCAGATCGAACTACCACCAAGGTAAGCACTGGTTGCACTCATTTCCAGCTTGTTTATGTTCAAGAATCCCTCCTGCCAACTAAGATGGAACTTTCTTCCTTAAGGGTAATGCTACATATCAAAGAATTAAATTCTTCCGATGTTTCACAAAGGATAAATGCACTCCTAGCTTTGGAAGAGCAAAGGATGTTTTCTTTGGATAATATAAAAAGGAGACAACAAACTGTTAAGAAGTATTTCAACAAGAGTGCCAAGACTGTTAAATCTAAGGTCAATGAAAAAGTATTGATGTGGGAATCAAATCACGCTGATAGAGGAAGACATTCAAAATTAAATTATGGTTGGGTCCTTTCAATATCGCTTTTGTCTTAGGTACTAACTCTTACATTCTAAAATATTTACAGGAGCATTTGTTTTCCTACATAAGTAACGGTTCTCACTTGGAGCATTATGTGGAACCAACTTTAAAATCTCTTATGTTGTTTAGGTTTTCTGTAGATTAGTATTTTAGCTCCGCTTTCAGTTTTCACAATTTTTTTTCTTTTATGCTTTACAATAGTGTGATTTATGTTTTTATTTTAAACATTTCCTACTACTTTTACATTTTTGTCATTTCATTTCGGTTGTTTAAATTTTGCAATTTTATTCTGTTACGATTTTTATTACTTTTTCATATTTTTAATTGATTTTGGTCAAGAATAAGATATTGGATCAGTTTTGCCACAGTGACACTCCTGCAAGATAATGTTAGTCAATAACAATCAAGCTTACACAATTGTTACGATGTTTCCCCTGAAGACACACTTGAATTTGTTATTTTCTTTCACTGTTGTCTTATAAGAGATTGGTTATCTCCCGCTTCTTCTTTCCATTTCTTCGCCCATTTGAGAAATAAAAGAGAAAGTCCATTAATTTTTCTCCTTGAAGTAAAGAGCAAAATCTAGTTGAATGATTATGCATTGATCCGGATTATTTTCGGCACGAAATGAGAGCAGAGATATAATAAAGAAATGCACAGAGATATTGCAGATATTCAATAATATAACAAAAATGTATCAGAGATGCAACCATAAACACAGATATACAGTAATACATGATTTCTATTAATCAGAGAAATGTACAGAGACTGTAAAAATACAGAGTGAAAGACTCGCTAGAATGGTGGCTTATCTCTGAGAAGAGATGTGACGGCTACTCGCATTCGCAAGAAGATGATTACAATGAGGCTCTAGAGGCCTTTTTACAATAAACAGGAATTCCAAAAGTCCTAGACATCCAAAAACCTAACCCTAGGAGATGAAGCGCCAAAAGTCATGTGGGCCCCGTTTGGGTAAGTGAGTACATCAACTTCTCGGGGTCGTAACTTTTGCATACGATCTCCGTTTTAGGCGCATGATAGCTCGTTGGAAAGGTATCATCAAGGAGATTAATTTTGGGGGCTCAATTATGCATTTGGCTATCATTGAGAACCTCAATCTCAAAAATCTTCATTTGGACCTTCAAAATGGCCCCAGAAGTTAAAACCTGCTAAAAATAGTAAATTGCCAAAATTGCCAGAAAGCCATTTTGAGCCATTTGGAAAAGGTGGGTGGCCACTGATATCCACCTGGATCAATCCTCATCTCAGCAGAGGTCATCTTCAGGATCTGTTGGTTCTTCTGGTTGAATTGTTGCGGTCACGACAATAGCAGTGGGGTCTGCGTTGATGATCTGTCTTTTACCATTATTTTTAGAATCAGATTCTGAATCAAGGTTTGGCTCCTTGTCTTTGATCTCGGCCACCAATGACTATTTTGAGCGACATTCATCGGTGTTGTTCCAAGGGCTTTTGTGGAACTCACACCATTTTCCGGTGTCCTTCTTTGTCTTCCCGTGACCCTTCTTTTCTTGTGCCTTGGACTAGTTTTCAGGAGACTGTTTGTTCAGGCCGTCTTTGTCATAATTTGGTTGTTGCGGATTTGCAGACCCGAATTCCCATTTGTTCTAGTGCTTAAATTTCTGGTCAATTTTAACAACATATCGATAAGCAGCACCGAGTGATGAAATGTCCATAAAATCCATTTCAATTTGGATGTATCTGTGTAGAGCCCCACGGTATTTCAAAACCAAATGTTGCTCAGAGTCTTTGATACCCAGCTTGGTGCACAAGGTATGGAAGGTATTGGTGAAATCTGAAATTGCTTGGCCCCTCTCTTGTTGTAGTGTGGTCCATCTCATGTACTGGTCCTCATAGTTGCCAATAGGGTAATACTGTTCTTTTACTGCATCCACAAAAAAATCCCAAGTGGGATCGGCCCCATATATTCCAGACTCCTCTGTGGAACTTTGCTCCCAGTAAGTTTCCCACCAATGTTTGACATGAGGGAGAGATTTAAGGAGTGCAAAGGTGATCTTTTCTTTGTCGGAAAAATTGTGAACAGAGAAATAACCTTCCAGCAGAGTTATCAATTTTTCTAGGGCTTCTGCATCTATATGTCCTTCAAATACAGGAATATCAAAATTAACTTGTACCTTGAAAGGCGAGGTGCCTCCAAAGTGGTCGCTTGATGAAAATGTGTCTGATGCTATCGGCAGGCGTTGAAGGATGTGGGAAAAAATGTCCATCATTTCATCCCTTTGTCGCGTGAGAGCTTGCTCAAGCAACAGATTGATAGGATCGTCTGCTCCGTCGTTTTTCTTTTCTTCCGCCATTAAGGGTTTCTTGGGTGTGTGAGAGTGATTGTCTTCAAGAGAGACAATATCGAGACCAAAATTGCTATACTCTGACCTTGTCGGGGACATGCACTGAAAAAAAAATCGATCAAGAGTAGCCTGCTCTGATACCACTGATCCGGATTATTTTCGGCACGAAATGAGAGCGGAGATATAATAAAGAAATGCACAGAGATATTGCAGATATTCAATAATATAACATAAATGTATCAGAGATGCAACCATAAACTATACAGTAATACATGATTTCTATTAATCAAAGAAATGTACAGAGACTGTAAAAATACAAAGTGAAAGACTCGCTAGAATGGTGGCATCTTATCTCTGAGAAGAGATGTGATGGCTACTCGCATTCGCAAGAAGATGATTACAATGAGGCTCTAGAGGCCTTTTTACAATAAACGGGAATACCAAAAGTCCTAGACATCCAAAAACCTAACCCTAGGAGATGAAGCACCAAAAGTCATGTGGGCCCCGTTTGGGTAAGTGAGTACATCAACTTCCCAGGGTCGTAACTTTTGCATACGATCTCCGTTTTAGGCGCGTGATAGCTCGTTGGAAAGGTATCGTCAAGGAGATTCATTTTAGGGGCTCAATTATTCCTTCGGCTACCATTGACAACCTCGATATTGAAAAACCTTCATTTGGACCCTCAAAATGGCCCCAGAAGTTAAAACCTACTAAAAATAGTAAATTGCCAAAATTGCCAGAAAGCCATTTTGAGCCATTTGGAAAAGGTGGGTGGCCACCGATATCCACCTAGATCATGCATGCAGGGATAAACCCCTTCATACTTAACATTTTTCATGAGTTATTCCTAAATTCCCGGTCATTTTTCCATTAAATCCGCTCACTTCCCCCTGTTGCATAATCATTCTGGTTATATCTTCTTAAATCTACTGTTCTTGGTCTGCTAAACCATGTGTTTTGAGTTCTAAATCTGTTGGAAACAAATTTCGCTGTGGATTCGCCAGTTTGTTGACGATTAAAATCGCAACGAGGATTTAGCCCGCAAAATATTGCTAAAGCCTATTAATTATAAGCTAATGATATATATAATACTAGTAGGTGGTACCCCCTTGTAGGTTGGAGTATCAAATCTGGTTCTTATTTGATGTTTTTGTTGTTGTTTGACACTGCTTATAGGTTTGAGCATGATTGATGATCAATGTTGGTTCTATTCGCGACAGATGGATGATGGATAATGCATGTTTGTTCTCTTGCTCTAAGCTCGAATGCCATGCTGTAATGGCTTATGATATCCATTATTACCTTTTTTATTTCCTCCTTGAATTATCACTTGTGCCACCTGCAAAAGATACATGTTAGTAGCAACAAATAATAATAATTGAAAATAAATAAAGAAATAAAAACAAAATCCACAAGAGAGGGATTATGCTACTATGCGATATGATGTTTCTCTATGCATTCGAAGTTAAGGAAAATGGTGTTAATCTAAAAAAATAAAGTAAATTTCTATGTGATATATTGAGTTATGTGAAGGCACATTTGATATGCGTTAAGGTATGTTTGACAATGGTTAATATGGTGGTACATTTTGGATGTTGGTTTCGGTGCATTGGTTAATGGAATGAATTAATGAAATGGTGGCTGGAATGTACTAAGTGATTAAATGAGTAAGGGATGGAAGCGATATGCATTTACTACACGTCACTCCATAACCCTCCCACTGGTTGTCACCCTAGCTTTGTTGTTGTTCAATTGTGCTCTACTGTGGTTAAACTCCAATTTTCAAGCAAGAGAAGAACCGCTCGACCAAGCACACATTTTTAAGGTGTTTGGTTACAGGAATGGGCTTTCCAAGCAAAAGGTTAAAAATCGAGGCCCACCATGCCCCTAACAAAGGGAAATCCACTACTGCTCCTTCCCCACCTTCAAATGATTTGGATAAATCGGTGTCCTCCTGCATGCAATTGAGGGACGATTTCTCTCATGTGATCACCGAGATTAGGCCTAAGGGCTCCACACAACCTAAGGAAAATTCAGAGAGTTTAAAAGGTGATAGTAGAAAAAGAGGAAAGAATGCCTCACTGACTGGAAAATATTGATTTTAAGTTTTATTTATTTATCTGTTGTTGAGAACAGTTGACTTCATATTTTTTGGACAACAGGATTTTTGGATATATTGGTAATATATTTTTGAAAATAATCTCAAATATCAATGAGATAATTTGTCAAATATGAATGTGATGATGGGAGTCACAAGGAGGGGTGTTTTTCTTAATTAACTAGTTATGTTATGATTGTTAAGAGCTAAATGGGAGTCACAAGGGGTACCACCTGTTGAAATAATGTAACTGCGAAGAGCATTCTTATTATTTTGTTATTGGATTAAATCCCCATTGTGGATTAATCATGTCATTATTATTATTTTTATTATTAGGTTAATCCCCATTGAGGATTAACTAAGTCGGTAATTGTATAAGGACCAAATCCCCTTTTGTGGATTGGTCAT
>JASDQU010739218.1:81732-92023 GCA_032191745.1 Picea mariana | reverse complement strand
AGCTATTTATGATAAGGAAGTTTTTGCTGGGTTTTCTTCCCCTAGAGGGTTTCCCAGGATAAATGCTGTGTCTATTGTGGATGTGTATTTCTCAGTGATCTTGTGCTTATTATGCTCTTATCTTTATGAAATGCAAAGAACTATAATATCAGCATAAAACATTAACACCACCTACTAGTTATTATTTATTTATAACCCTTATTATGATTTATGAATTTTACCGCTAACTAAAAGGTTGGTTGAGTTTTTAGTTAACTTAACTAATGAGGTAGTTCAACTACTTCATCCAATTCTAATTTCTTAAAAGCAAAAGAAAAGGGAGGAACAAGAGGAGCATAGAAGGGGAAGCATACTAAGGTTTAATCTTTGAGTTTATGTTGAGATAGTTCATTTTTCATTCATTCCTTAATTTATCACAAGCCTAATTCTTTTTTATGATAGTGGGGTCTTATTGTAGACAACAATATTCAGGGATGAATCACATCATTCAGACACTCATTTTTCAAAGGTGTTGATCTATCTTTGATAGTCTGTGTAGACTTGTCTATTTGTGAATTAGTTTTCATGACTGAAAAAGGCTATTGTGTAGAGTCGAGTGGGCAACAGTCTGTGGCATGTTGATCCAGCTTTTAGAGTTCAGTTTTGATTTTCTGTCAGAGGTCCTTTTGTATGTTCCATCGGGGATGTCTAAGTTTGACTTTTGTCCAAAACTTCTTCATGAAATTTTGTAAAGAGAATGACTCTTTGGTGAATTGGAATGAAATAGAGGATTGCTTTACGTCTCATCTGTCTCGATTTTCATCTTGGTGTATTTGCTTATGTCTTTACATTTATTTCAGCAACTGTTATACTCAGAAAATCATATAAATAATGAATTTTCCAAGAAGATTTTATTTATAAAAAGACTAGCCTAAGCACTTGTAATCAATACCTGTGAGTTAGGATATTAATTTTGATGTCTACAAACATAGGGTGACATTATCGTCTATTTATCTTTAGCCAAGAAGAATATGAAAATGCTTGAGTAAGATCATTTCATATCTTTTCCTCAACAAACCCTAGGTCTGTGAAAAGTCTTGTGATAGAGAAGAGATGGTGAGTTTGTGGTGGATGCACGTTTGGGGTTCTTTGCAATAGTTGTAAAATTTGTTCCGAAAGACAATTATTGATGTGATGAATATGTTTATGAGTTCTTGGTGAGGTGAGGCGAGTCGTTTGACTTTTCCCAAGTTGTAAACCAAGCCAGTAGTGCTCATATTGTAATTGTTTTGCAATAATAATACTTAGTTGGGTGTTAGGAACATTTCGTGACTCTTGCACTATATCTTCATGTCTCTTGTTTTTTTCAGAAGTGTTCTCTTCGTTTCATGGATGTATGCTTAAATGACTAAGTGTTAAGGCTATTAACGAATTGTCTAATTATACAATAGAGTAGGAGTGTGACTCACTCGTAACCTAGAATGGAGTATGGGTGTGATCTAGATGAAGAGGCATAGTTTGAAAAAAGTAGTTGGTGTTGCCAAGCATCCAAGTTAGACATGTTGTGGTGTTGCACGCCCTCAAGAGGTGCACGATCGCAAGATTCAGGTAGGCACATTGTGGGGACATGAAAGATGGTATCAGAGCTTGTTTGTCGCATATTTTGAATAAGGGTTGGTGAGCTCTTCACCACTATCTCAATGATAAATGGTATTAGAGATTGAAGTACACTCTACTACTATGGTGGTGATAGTGGTGATAGAGTGTAGCAAGAAGAATTTTTTTGCGTAGATAGTTCAGTGGGAACATTCATAGATTTCGTGAATAGTTCAGTGGAGTGAGTTGGTTCATAACAAAGAATTTTCATTAGACTTACGATATAGGATTCCAGTTAATGACATGGTGGAAGATTGATCTGGGTGCACACCTTGTATAGACCAAGAGCAGAGTTTGTGGTGAAATAAAGCACTTGGACAGGGTGGGTGATCACAAAACTCATCGCAGAACTTGTCATAGAGTTGATTGCATAGAAAGTTTTCGAAAAGACTTGGTGAAGGTTCAGTAAGGTGGATTGACCTTTTATAGAGACAGCTTGGGTGCATAATTGGTTGGTTTGATTTGTGATGGAAGTAAGTGCCAAACCTGTTGTGCACACCTTGAAGGGAATAAGCATGGATTTCATTGGGTGTATCGAGCACTTGGGAAAGGTGGATGAATGTAAGAATTTTCATAGATCTAACCACGGAAGTGATAGTAGAGGGTGATCACATAAGTGATTGTGAAGGGGAGTAGTTCTGGTTTGCAACAAGTTGAATCACTTGGGTGTGTTGGATGACTTGAGGAAACCTAGAGTATCTTTGCAACAAGGCAGTTGGTTGGGCACATTTTCATCATGACATCTTCATGTCATGCATAATTGAGAACAACAGTTGAGTTGAGTTGGGTTTTTGGATAAGTAGGTCAACCACAACCTTCGAATGAGTTGACTCTTCACATAATTACGTAAGTTAGTTAAAAATAGTATGACTTGGAAGTTAGGAAGCATGTGCATGGTGCCTTGAAGTGGAAGCATTCAAGGTGTGGAGATGGAAGGACATTGGAGATGAGTTAGGCCTATTGTATGAGAATTTTGGGACTTAGATGTTTTCTAAAATAGATGGATGGACTTGGCCTTATATTGCATCAAAGGTGCTTGCAGGTTTGTGTAGTTGCATACGGTGATTGAGGGGAGTTCATTTGCACAATCAGTGTCTTGGGAAAGTGAAGGTCCAAGACATTAGACTTAAACCATGGGTGCAACCAAGGATATCATTGGAAAGGTATGGTTGTCTTTGAGTTCCTTCATTTACTAAGTGTTGAAGTGATATCTTTGAATGGAAGTGGGATGACTTGGTGGTTCAAGTGTAATATGTTTCCACAGTGAAAAATGAAATACTTGAGGGTGACTCAAGTGGTGCATATTTGAAGAAGGCATGTAGCAGTTTCAGACGTCTTGATTTGGGTGAATGTGCGGAGAGCTTTGAGAAACCTGTTTGGATGAATCCTATAGTGGATTTAGGAATACTTGGATGCAGTTATGGAGGTAGCTTGAGGAAGGTGCCTAACTCTTGGATGAGGCACCTTGGTGCCTTAGCTAGATTAGTTGGTTCATACAATGATTTGATAATGATGATGACAGTGCCAAATTTTGGATGGTTGCAGGAGGTGCAAGGAAGTTCTTTTCTAAAATATGGATGGATTCAACAGAGAAGTCGACCAATAATTGTTGGTAGTCGACCTGAATGGGAAAAATGCAGACCAAGTGACTTGGGTGGTGTTCTCTCACCTTTGGTATGGGCATTGAATGAGGAAAAGTGCACCTCGATGAATTGTGGATGATTGTGCAATGACTTAGATATCTGGGAGGGTCATTGGTTAAGGTTGGCAGAAGTATTGGTTCGAACATTCCTAAGGCATGAAATTTCTTTGAAGTGACTCATTTTACTTGGAGCACTTTAGACAATGCGTTGGGACGTTTGAGGAGTGTAGGATTTTTGGACACACTCATTGCAGATGTTGAGTTGCAAAGAGGTGACTTGATGAAAGGAGGCAAGTTGAAGACTTGTCTTCATTTGGAGGATTGTGCGGACATAGAGATTGCAACATGAAGATATTACTTGGACATGAGAATTTCTCTTCTTTGGGGTAGCATGGTTGAGGGTGAATCCTAACCATTCCAAGGCATACAGAGGTAGATCTAGCAGCATGGACGAGTGATGAAGTAGATGGAAAAAGGAAGTATGGGAGTGAAAATCTTGGTGTAGATTGGCTAACTGTTCCCATGAGGTGGAAAGTGGAGTCAATTTGTTGCAGATGAATTCATTTTGGGGTGACTTCGTAGTGAAGCAAGGTAAGGGGTGACCTTTCCTTGGTCTAAGGGTTGCACGAATGGATCAAATTGTTAAAGGAAGTGACTGGTTTTTGCATGAGGGTGTTTAGTCTCAAGGAATGTGAAGGTTGGACTGGCCATTCAACTAGTTCACAACTTGGGAGAGAAAAACAAAATGACAGGGGAGTCAAGAGTACATATGCACCCGTAGGTTCAAAGTGCATCACTTAGAAATTGTGGAAGATCTCCTTGATGGAGATCAGATGATGGAAACAACAATGAGGCAAGGGTGGACACTTTCCTTAGTCTTTGGAGTTGTATGGAGTGACATAGATGCAGGCATAAAAGACTAAGTCTGAGCATGGAGATGCACATTTCAAGCACTGGATGCAATAGTTGGACTAGTTACCCAATCAGTATAGGACTTGATGCTAGCATCGTTTGGAGACATGACAGAGTTGGTTGAAGTATGGATGCAGTAGAAAGTTCACAGGATTTCAACACTTAGACATTTTTGGAGTTTTCATAGAGGTTGAAATAATAGTTGAGGTAGTAGCAGCAGTAAAAAAACAAAGAGTGATCATCACAACAAGACAGCATTGCAAAAAAAGTTGGAGAAGAGACATATTTCCATTATAAAGGAAAAAATGGTTGCAAACAACTTTGGGCAGAGGACATTGTGGATGGTTACACAGGTTGCAGATGATTGCAACGCAAGTTGGAAACTTGGGGTTTCCACTTTGCAAGGAAAATTGGGGTTTCCAATCAGCATGAAACTTGGGGTTTCCAACATACTTAGTTACGATGGGGGAATGAGTTCGGGTAGAGACTTGGAGATCACATATTTTGTGGACGTTGTCAAGGATGGAAACAAATTGAGGTGGGGGGGGGATGTAAGGTATTCGGTTAGAATTTCATAGAGACCCTCACCCAAGTCCTCAAGGAGACATAATTTGGGGTTACTACAACACCAAAGGATCACATTGGTTGGCAAAGTGGACTCCTTGGATGCATGAACACGCTAAGGGGCTTGCCCAAGCATGCAACAACCAAGAGAAGGGGTGCACCAAAGAGGTTTCAGGGCGTGTCAACATGAGGATCAGACCAAGGTTGGGAGGTGTTAGTCCCAAGGGACACGATGGTTGACGATCGCATGGGTTCATTTGGGTGCACTGGGTCCAGAAAGGTGCATGACAGTTCATTTGGGGATGTTGGTCTGCGAAGGGACGTGACACACCCAAAGGACACAACGTTTTGTGATGGTAACGTTTGACTTCCATATAAGAGAACAATGGTGCATAGCCAAGGAAGGAATATTTTCACAACAAGGAGAGCAATATCAATGCTACGATTTTTAGGTATACTTGGATAAAGAGGGGATTTCTCCCTTAAGGATCCAAGTCACTCCACATGGGAGGACTTGTGCTTCTTTGAGGTGATTATGTGGATGAGTTGGGGCGAAATTATTTTTCATTGAGTTTGGGAAAGTCTTTTCACAGGTTTGGGTGTGCCAATTATGAGACAAAACCACAGGTCAGTGCGAAGTCTTGTGACAGAAAAGAGACGATGAGTCTATGGTGGATGCACGTTTGGGGTGCTCCACAGGAGTTGCGAAAGTTGTTGTAGAAGACGAGTCTTGGTGTGACAAATCTGTGTATGAGTGTCTTGATGAGGTGAGGCGAGTCATGCGAGTCTTCCCAAGTTGTAAACCTAGCCAATAGTGCTCATATTGTAATTTTTTCACCATAATAAAACTTAATTGGTTATAAGGCATGGTTTGTGCCACTTGCACTATATTTGTGTGTCTCTTGTTTACTACAAATAATAATAATGAAGACCCTCAACTTAGTCTTAATGTTCCATCTCATGGTTTTAGAGATTCAATGACTTTATTAAATGGAAAAAATGTTTAAAATTATCAATTAAAAATATTGAGGAACAAAAATTAATTATTAAATATAATTATACAAATAATTGATTAAAAAAGATTATTCATTTAAATATTGCATTAACTTCATAATCCTAACAAATAGCATCACTCTCAAAGACTCTTTTTTCTAAATGATACAATTACTTTTTAAATAAAAATAAATAAATTCATGACGTTAATTTAAAGATTATTTTCTAATAAAAGATATATCTATTTCTAATAGATATCCTTAATTTAAAAATATAAATATTTTTAATTTAAAAATTATTTTTATAGTAAAAAATATTCTTATAAATTTGAATTGCAACTAATGCATTGTTTGTTTTTAAGAAAGAATGAATAACTTTTTAATGCATTTTTACAAATCTTTTTAAATTTTCTGTTTTCTCCTTTTAAAGTCACCTATTGAAAAAAAGTGCTGAATTAAAATAATCCGTCCCATATGAAGCTCTACAAAATTCTAAGAAACTGGTTTGAAAAATATAGTCGTTGTCTTTTCAATGGGAACATAAGGAAAAAAAAAAAACCTTTCACCTGGTTTCGAGTCCATGGAAGCTTTGACCCTCATATGGCGACCCACCATGTTCCTTTCCATCCACTCTGCTTTAAAGAAAGCCCTCTGGAAGTTGCAGCGTCTGATTTATAAGAAACATCCACTCTGCTTTAAAGAAAGCCCTCTGGAAGTTGCAGCGTCTGATTTATAAGAAACATGAGCGGCCCCATTCGCACGCCATAAATGCTAACATCAGCCACGATTTTGAGTGGCTGTGCTAGTCTATTCTATGTGTCTATGTTTAAAAAACGTTGGCTAAATATTTTTGGGTTTTTTTGTCTGACATTGTAATTTTGGATAAAATAGCTATTTCCTGTTGTTTAAATTATATTTAAAATGCATAAATAGATTCAATGTGCTAAAAATCCTTGAAGTATTTTAATTATAAAAACTTAACTACTCAAAATATACAAATCCAACCATTTCTCATGGAAAAAAATCAAACAAAAAACAATCATCCAAAAATAACCAAAAAAAAATAAAACATTTAGACTACTTTTCCCTTCAAACATTGTAACAGATATAGAACTAGTGCATTCTTTGGTAATATCAGAAGCCATTCTTTGGTAAATGAAAGGTAACATGAATGTCATTGCCTTCGAAAAATTAATATTCCCTCCCGCAATAAAAAGCTACAACCTATGTCCTGTAGTCAGCTTGTCTATAGTAGAAGCAACGAGTCGAGTATTTAGAAGGCAGAACACATTGACAATCGAAAACATATGAAACTCTCTTAAGTATGTTAGAGAATAATGTTTCATTAATGCATTATACTAAAATTGGGTTAGTTGAAGATTTATAGGAGGTTGTTGAGATATTCTTTCAATCTCTCCCTCCATGAGTGGAATCGGCTGGATTTGAATCCAACTATATATATGTGTACTGTGTTGTGCTTCATAGTGTAATACAAATTATCATTTGTGTGTTAATCTTGTTCAATGGCTGCTCTTCCAAATTCCAAGTTGGTATCAGAGCCTATCTGGGCTTAATCCCTCACAGAAGTGCCCAGGAAGATGAAATAGTTTGGGAGACGATTTCCTGTACATACGTAGATTAGGTGTGTTGAATTTTTTATTTATTTATGTGTGAAGATTGATTGTCGCTGCAAGATTGACTCCCGGATCGCTGGTTGGGCAAAGGTACTGCTGTGTGCAGAGCTGTGAGTTTGATAATTTCTTTTTGGCTAGAGCTGGTTTGTTGCAGGTGAGGAATTACACTGATCGTTGATTGTCAAAAGACTGTCAAACCACCTGGAAGTTGTCAATGTCAATGCGTAGAGGAGATCGCAGAGTAGGTCACTCTTTCTGTTGCCGTTGAATGTCGTCGATGTTGTGCCACTGTGTGCCATCGCATACCATTTGAGGTTGTAGCTAATTGCCGTCACATATAGCTGGGGTTAACCATTGCTGAGTTGCTGCGTGGAGCTATTCGTGGAGTTGTGCGTGGAGATCAGTTGTTGCGCGGAGGAGGTCGTTGGCTCCAGAGATTCGCGACTGGTTTAAATTAAATTTCTGAGTCTTGCTTACCTGCACGAGGATTCGACGCTTTGTATTCTCCATCTCGACATCAAACTGCAGAACATTCTGTTGGACGAGAATTTCAGGGCGAAAGTCTCCAATTTCGACATGGCGAGGTCTCTGGATAGAGATATAGAAAGCTGCGTGGTGACTCAAGCGAGAGGGACACTGGGGTACATGGCACCCGAGTGGTTTGATGAAATTGGAATCACTTCCAAGACCGACGTGTTCAGCTACGGGCTGGTGCTTCTGGAGATTATCAGCGGGCGCAAGAACGTGGATAATTCTCAGGATTCGGAGAACTGGTTTTTCCATTCTATTGCATTCAGCAAGAGTAGAGGACGTGAGCCGCATTACAATTTACAGCGGAAGAACTGAGATTGATTTTGATTGTCATGGGGAGAAATTGAAGCTGCCTGTGCATTTGTTATATATATATATATATATATATATATATATATATATATATATATATATTATGTGAAATTTATTGTGTAAAGAAGAACCAATTATTGAACAGATTTACATAATTTAAAATAGCGGTTCTCGACGTTCTTCAGTGCCGAGAGAATGTATCGCTAATTTGATTGTGAGAACCTGTTATATGTTGTAGAGTCTTGTTGTACTTCGGTGCTCCAAGATCGACAATTACAGGTTATCTTTACGTGGTGAGTTTAAAGTTTTATGTGTAAGTGTCTATGTAAAAAATAAGAACTTGTATTTTGATGCAAGCTGCCAGCCCCAGTATCAAGTACATTGTTTTTATTGGAAGTCACCTTGTGTAAAGGAATGTTGAGGACATTTAGTATCCAAACTTTTCTTCTAGATACTGAAGGATAGCCGAAAGCAAAAATCTGACAGATGAAGGCAAGTTCATAGGATGCATCAATAATTGTCAACTTTTATCACAGAAGCCCCGATGAGCCAAGTTGTTAAATTGTCCATTATACAAGTGCAAGAGAGATGGTCAGAGGCGTTTTGACTTTAAATGTGTCAATGGAAAGCTCGAAGAAGAGGAAGAAGAAAGAGTGGAATCCGTGTGATTGCAGAGTGAGTTTCAGTGCTGAGGAAGACTAGACAGACAGACAAAGTTTAAGTATTGTATGTCATGTAATTGTGATTTCATTATTGTAAGATTTTTTAATGTAAGCATTAAAGGGGGTGTTAGAGAATAATGCTTCATTAATGCATTATACTAAGATTGGGTTAGTTGAAGATTTATAGGAGGTTGTTGAGATATTTTCTCAACCTCTCCCTCCATGAGTGGAATTGATTGAATCTGAATCCGACTATATATGTGTACTGTGTTGTGCTTCATAGTGTAATACAAATTATCATTTGTGTGTTAATCTTGTTCAATGGTTGCTCTTCCAAATTCCAAGTAAGTATTCAAGTATTTGGGTTTCAGTAGTACAGTAATAAAACTTCCCATCAAAACAGGCAGAAAACAGATAGTAACAAGTACTTAAGGAAAAACATGCAACCTGACTCCTGCACTTAGTTTCCTTGGTAATATAGGTGCACTGAATATAGAAATTAAGAAGATCCAGTATGTATAATCTCGCAATCATCAATCTTTCACAGGATTGAAAAGAATGTTTAAATTTAGATTTACATATACAAGGGGCCGAAGGATCTTAATCCTTACTATCAAGATTTTTTCTAATTTGAAGGGTTTTAATGTGATGATCTTTAATTCATATTATTACTCCGCTTTCTTCTCGGATCTCCTTGAACTTATCTCGGATGTCCTTGAACTTACGGATGATGGATTGCTGTGAAACAGATCCAAGAGATGCGTTTCCAGGTCTTCAGAAGTGTACTTAATATACATCTTAGACTGGCTTCCACTTTTCAAATACTTTCCGAGTCTGCCCAAGAAGGACCGATAAGCCGGTATCATCTGCTCTGCAATTGAAATCCTAAGCTCCTCCTCGAGCTGCAAATCCGGAACCATCCAGCCAGAATGTTTCCTAAGCGCCTCCTCAATTGCAAAATTGAAACCCTTGAATCTATCCTCCAAGACCTGCTGTGGCAGCCCACTGGAAAAATCCCCCCTCACGTGAATCCCCTCATCCCTCAAACAATTGAGGGCCTTCATCCAGGCCGCTCTCTCGTAATTTTCTGCATATTGCCTCACCCTTCCCTGATTCTTCCTCAACCAGCCATACCCGAGCAGCCCTAGAAGCTTCGAACCTTTGACCTTCTTGACAATGTAATGAAGATTGTTCATGAGAAACAGATATGACAGGGAAACATCCTTGTAGAGGTTAGATTTCACATCTAACTTACTTTGCAGACTTATGATAATCCATCCCAGTCTCACAGACAGAACAGAGGCAACGCTCCCCAATTCATCATCATGCCCGTCCAATTCCCCAAACAAGTCCATGAGGCTATTAGGCAGGTCATTCGACATATCAGTGGGAGCATTGGCTGTTATG